>JACEFZ010028439.1:270000-402989 GCA_014155875.1 Cepaea nemoralis | reverse complement strand
GTGCCCCTCATTCGGAAAGCAATGGCAAACTATTGAACGTAAACTTGCCAAGAGATCATGACAGCAAAAAATACTGGTGTTGACTGTGACGTCTTGTAAAGGATATGCAACTAACTTTTTAAATAAATGATTTAGTCATTGTGCTATGATAAATTTTATTTAGACAGGCACATAACAAATTAATGTTCACTAAAGCAAATTTATAAACGGAATATTTACTTTGATTTTGTGAGGTGGGGCCAGCCCTGGTGACATATTAAAACACCTTTGTGTGCCCAGGCATAGCTCTATTTGTGGTTCGTTTCTGTGCCTCTTCTTATAGATCATGTTGTATGGCATTCATTCTCGTCAAGTTTGTCCACCATCTGCTGGTTTGTATGTTGGCATTAATTACATTTACAAATGATTACAATGATTTGCAATCTTTTGCCATTCTTATACTCCACCTTGATACTATGGACTATAGGCTTTATAAATCAGTAGGCTGTAGGCAATATTCACACGAGATAATTTCCTCAGATCATTTGCAACATTGCAAATATTTGCCAATGAGACAAGATTATTTCCTTGATACATTCTCAACTTTAGACACCACAATAAGTCAAGTTCATGTAGCAGGTGATTTATAGTGTCGCTCTCCTCATGGCCGCACAGAAAGGCTCTCCATCTTCGTTATTTCTCCTGCCTTGTGCATTTATATGCTCCAGCTGCCTCTGACGTTATGTCTCCACCATGCTGCTGGTCGATCCCTGCCAGTTTTAGAAATTGTGCCCTGTTTCTCCACTTTCTAAACTACTTTTGTGTGTTTTGTTTTGTTTTTTGTTTCTTTTTTTTTTTGGCGCTCGCTCACTTTGAACTCAAGTGTAGTCCATGCACACTACTTCTAATTGTGCTGGACTGAATTTTGCATGTGGATTAGCTTTCCCTATTAAGTGTCCCTCGCCACCAACCCACTCCAACTTCAGAGGTACTTGTAATTTACGTCCCCAAGTCAAGGACGATAGGTCATCATTTTAATTCAACGGTCCGGTGTAGGAGTTGAACCACTAACCTCGGCATCAGCACACCGGTGCTTTAAGAACATGCGTTCTTATCCATTCAGCCATGCTGACCTACCTGCTGTGTTTAATATGGCCAAATTATTTCAGTTTCTGAGGCCTGATGCTGTTTAGAGCCAGTCTTCTTAGATGTTCCAACCTGGTAGAATGTCATTATTTTTCTACTTCTTGATCCACTATATTCTCAGAACTTTTCTATAACAAGTTCAGAAGTCCTGATTTTCTTCTTTAGTGAATTACAAGTAGTCCATCGCCCACATCCATATCTTGCCACAGGAAAGAAGTAGGTTCTCAACAATGTCACTTTCATTTTGTTTCTTGGTGTTGTGGCATAGGCTTTTAATTCTGTTTAACCCTTTACAGGGCAGACGTTTGTCTGTTTTGTAGCCCTGAACGGGCAAGAAGAATTTTCAGGTTCTGAAAAATTTTGGGTTACGTTAGTAAAAATATCACATATAAGTTGTTAGTCAACAGATTTTAGTCAAATAAACAGCAAAAGGAAGGGAAAAGCATGCAGAATATTTTACTCACATGAAGGTTGCAACTAATCCATGCATGAACACAAATATTTACAAAATATGACACATTGTTGGTGATTGTCAGTCATCTATATGGCAATTTACAAACACATTTTCAGAATTAGAATCACTTTCTTCAAAGTCTTCGTGGTCAAGCCGTTTGACTCGTGATCCGAAGGTTGTGGGTTCGATTCCGGGCCGCGCCCTTCGGTTTACGAGTTAAATGTTTCGGAGACTCCTGTGGGTCGTCGCTAAAAGCTACGGAGCTCGTGCTTTATGCGACGCTTTCCGTGCTGCGGAAAGAGACCGAGCCATATGTGATAAAACCTGGTGCAATGAAGTTGACCCTGTCGACTTTTAAGCGACTTTTTTAAAGTCTTCAAAGTGTCTAAGTACACTGCCCACGCTGGTATCACTGATATCTAGCTGCAATTCAGTCATCTTCGTGCACTTAAATGTCACTTAAATTGAACCCAGCAAAATCTCTGCTATCACTTGAAGAATCATCTAAATCCATTTTGAAATATAACGCGTAAAACCCCCCAAAACTGTTTTTAAAAAATTCGTTCAAATTCAAAGTACGCACTCACAAATGGCGGCCACGCTGTCAAGCTATCGGCGAAAACAAAAGTAGACGATCGGAAGCCTTGGAAAGCCTTGAGATCGCTTTTTTTTACAATGCATAATAGTAACAGCTGGTTTGAGACGGTTCGCCCGTACTGGGGTACGGACGGAAACGGACGATTTGCCCGATAAAGGCTTAATCACTGCATTGATATGGCCAGTCTATCTCATTGTTGTTGATTATGGAGTCATGTATTCACAGTCTATGGTTCATATCAGCATTCAAAATCAACATGAAATATTTTCATTGTGATATAGAACAACAATGTTAACATCTTGTTTTACAAGCCTAGTTATTGATATCTTCTCTTTCAGTGTCAATTGTCTTATTTGAATTGAGCTTCTAGATGTACAGTCATGCATGAAATGTCTGTCCATTTCAGTGATAAATCAGACACAGAAGATGGGAATATAGTAAACAAATCCACACTTAGCCATACAAGTGAATCTTCAGAAATCCAAATACCAACAGTGGTATTAGAAGATGGGAATCTTATGGGCAATGAAGATGAGCAAGTTCCCCTAATGGAGGTAAATCTTCACAAGGGAGCTGAGGGTGTGAAGCACAACACTGAATTGTTGGAATTTCATATAGTAGATTCGTGTGAAGAGTCTACGGTACAAGAAAACTCCTCATCCAGTCTTCACACAACAGAACTAACACTGAACACTGACCCAGAAATGAAAGCAGTCTATCCCAGTATCAAAATAGGTGGTCAGCAGTTAACATTTACAGAGCATGACGGGGAGACTGTTGCTGTAGTCACTATTTCATCCAGTCCAATGAAAGGCGAGATTACACAAGAAGTTGTCAATGTGGTCTCTCTAGCTCAGGAGCAGGGTGTCTCACTCAAGATTGTTGATTCTGAACATGATAAACAAGCTTATTCTGAACATAATAAACAAGCTTATTCTGAACATGATAAACAAGCTTATTCAGACCTGGTGACTGTGGATCCTACAATCCATAGTTCAAGGCAGGTGGTCAGAAGAGACTTTGTAGAAACACCATTTGCCACAGTCATTGGACATGATGGTGCTACATACGTAAATCTATCTGTAGAAGCAACAAACATTTCTTCCATCCTGAAAGGCAAGCATGTGACTGCTTCTGCAAAGTCAAAAAACCCTTTAAAAGGACATGGTCGTGTCTTGAGAAGTCCCGTCGGAAGTATGATTGTAAAGACCACTTTAGTTCCACCCCGAGTAACACAGCAGGAAGATATTAAACCAGCTGTCACATACTCTCTCCTTGGTTCCAAAAAGCCACAAACTGGTGAATGTACATATTCAACTTCAAAATCTGCAGCTATTCCAGCTTCAGTCACATCTTCACACGTCAGCCAGTCACCTCAGACAATTGTGATCAGACAAAACTTGCCACAGAAAACATCCACATTAACAGGTATACCTCAGGTCATTACAGCACCAGATGACAGCATGCTGACTTTGATCAATGTTGCACAGGAAGTCACTTCGGCATGCTCCTCAGATGACTTGTGATAAAACTGCTTCTTCCATATTCAAAACTGCTTCAGAAATCCTTCTTCATAAACTCAAGTTACAGTCAAATCTAGTAAATGTGAATGAGTCAGTTCAAACAGGAGAATATTCAGCAAAAGAGCCTTCATCAAATATAGATGGTATTGAAATAGTTGGGACTGTGAATGAAGTGCAATCTTCCCAGCAAGATGTTTCAGAGTGCGGTGTGCAACTTGATATTTCTCAGATGTCAAATAATGAAAATGATGAAGTGATAGTAGAATCCCACAGTGTGGTTATTGATAGTAGTTCTGAAAATAAAATAGCTGAAATAAATACCGGTGAGTTGTGTGACAATGAGCATACACAGGGACAACCAGGCGTCCACAGATCTCAGTAATGATACTGTTCTTGGGGAATCATCACAAGCAGCAACTGAGCAGCACAGTCTGCTGGCCATATTCCAGAAGCAGGTCTTCTGGGAAGCACTGATATTTCTGAAGAAAGCCTTGTAATAAGTACAAGTGATGCCTTACCAGAAATGTCAGCATCGTCATCAATATTTCAAGCACAGACAAATATTGATTCACAAGAAATTAAGACCAGCCCTTCAGAAAGTTTGTCAGTGTTAGCAGAAATTACATCTGTTGAGCAGAATGCTTTGACAGACAGAAGTCATCTTAGCAATGCTGTCAACAACCTAATGCCAGATGTTGTGAGCACAAGAAAAGATAAATTTATTGAGAAGATCACAGTTGTTGACAATGGAGTAGAATATGATGTGAGAATTGTGTCAGAAGAAGAAGTCACAGAGGAAATCATTGACAACGCAGCCGCTCAAATACTACAGGTATAGTCCTTTCATTTTGTTATTAATGATGTGTGGTTTGTTATATTGTAAGTTTAATCTTAAGCATAGTGTGCTCATGTAGTATGCCATGATTTGGCATTCATTTCACCTGTGATGCTGATGGAGACTTAGAAAATGTATATTAGAACAAATGAGAAAGTAAAGGCAGTTAGTTTACTACTGACTATATAAGTCCTTGTAGTATGGTCATTGAAAATATGTGTCAAACACATCTCTGAGAGCTGTGGTTGTCCAGTGGCTTGCATGCTTGTCTGCTAACATGGTGGTCATATGTAGTCAAAACCACATTAAAGCAGAATTTTTAACACCGAGGAGCGGCTGGCTGAGTGGCTAGAATGCCGGATTTGAATCCTCGATAAGGTGTGGATTTTTTTCTGTCGGGGGCCAAAAGAAAACCCTTATCTGCACAAGTCGCGATGACTGCACTAGCCAGGTGGCATTAATTCCTCAGGCTCAAGACCACCACCACCCCCCCCCCCCCCCCCCCCCCCCCCCCCCCCCAGACCTACAGCACAAGGTACTTCTTCTTCGTTCATCCGGAGTTTTTTTTGTGTGGATGTGATTGTGCTGTGCCTGTTTACAGCAGAGCTGCGTTCTTGCGCCGGTAGGCCGACACATCCGACTTCTGCGGGCATTTGTTGACCGGGTTAACCTTCCCGGGACAAGGTACTCTAGGCAGTAGATGTCAGTTACCCAGGTGAACCCAGTCTCAAGTGGCTAGCAGGAAATGTCCTAGACAGTCAAGGCGGCCGCTGGGATATTGACCACATCACCCATTGCATGTCAACTGGTCTATACAAATATGGGGTTAGCACCATCTACCCACTGCACCTCAAGACACGTAGAAGGGTTTGTTACTTCATTTTTTGTTTAAACCATAACCCCTGTTATGCCTTAATGGCATGTAAATAGACAGACTTTATTTGTAATGATTAAACTAGTCATACTTGGTTTGCTTTTGTGAAGTATCACCTCCCACTGCACATGCAAACTGCCAAAAGTGCTTGTCTCCTGCCATACCACATGCAGGGTATCTCGCCACAGTGTGCAAATTCTGTGGCAACTGCAAGGATCATTTTATGATAATACAAAATTCACACATGCTATAAATATTTTGTGTGGCAGGTTTTCTCATGTAAGAATTTAGCCTGGGCAGGAACCTATTTATCTACTTGTAATTTCCGACTGCTAAAGAATGTTTAACATGCACATTGTGTGCTCAGATCTTGTTAGTTTTACGTCCTTATCTGAGAAATGTCAGGCATCTGATGCACTGCTGCAGGACCAGGATGGTGGTAGGTGTGTATAATATCTTGAGTTCCTTATTTTGTAAACATTTACATTTATTTCTATCTGATCTACTTAACCAAGAGGGTAATACCAAACCTGTAAGCCTCCCCAATACTGAAATTATGCTTGTTCTAATAATAATATCCTGTTTGAGAATTTGCTAAATTGCACACCCTATCAAGAGTAGATTTGTAATCTTTGAACTAGTTACACTTCTTTGTTGTAACATTTACAATGTAAACATCTGTTAATTTGTTTCAAGTTAGCTATGATTTGTGTGGGTAGGAGATCTTTGTAGATGTAGGCTTGCAAATTGTTTCATTAAGTGATGTCTTTGTAATCTTTGTCTTGTCTTCTCTCTCACTCTACATTGAATGATCCAGATAAAGCAGTCAGCTGGCATCGCAACTGAAGTGGAACCAGAAATTAAACAAGAACTAGATGATGATATCGAGGACATAAAACCAGGAATTGAAAAGTAATCCATTTTACTATTATTTTTGTAGTTAATTGTCCTGAATATTTTAATCCTTTAACTGTCAGCAGCCATTATGTGTGTGTCTTTGTCTCTGTCTGTCTGTCTCTCTCTCTCTCTCTCTCTCTCTCTCTCTCTCTCTCTCTCTCTCTCTCTCTCTCTCTCTCTCTCTCTCTCTCTCTCTCTCTCTCTCTCTCTCTCTCTCTCTCTCTCTCTCTCTCTCTCTCTCTGTGAGAGAGAGAAGAATAGGTATTTTATCTCATGTCCTGTTGATGATAATTTGTGGTATAAGTAAGTATTTTTGCCTCTGGCTCTGTGTTCAGTCTCAGTTTAACATATGTCTTCATTTTGTAAACATTAACAAAATCAAGGCAATCAGGTGAGATGTTTCAAATTAATCAAAGTGATCAATGTAATAATTTTGTAGGCATGTTAATTAAGAAAGGGGATTTGTAGTTAAGGGAAGTTGTAGTAATAGCAGTGAAGAAGACAATTCTAGCCTGGATACAATGTTGTGTCATGAACATAATTGTGAGTCCAGTCTCAGTTCACAAGGCAGATCAAAGAGTAATGTTATGATGATTTGTTGGGAATATTATGAAGAAATGTATAATGGAATTATTTTTATGGCTCTGAATTTGATTTGTACACTCTAGTAATAATTAAATACTTTGCCTGTTGTACATTCGAGTAATGTTTAATTACTTTGTCCATTGTACGCTCGAGTAATATTTAATTACTTTGTCTGTTGACACTCAGTAATGTTTACTTACTTGGTCTATTCTGAAGATGAATGTACACCAGCTAAGTAACTTTTGAATATTTTTATGTTGTAGTATTAGTGTCTTTCTCCCCTCTGCTGTGTGTCCACCGTGACGAGGTAGAGGGGCTTGTGCGTCCCAATGACCCCAAGAGCTATGCCGACGGTAGCACAGCTACTGGTAGGGCCACCCATGTCGGACAGGTCAAGGGAGAGGGACCAGACGAAGAGACACACAAACCTGCTGCCTTGTAGGTAGACTGGGGACAGTCAAAGGCTAGGGAAAGCACCCCAAATACATGCTTGTCGAAATCGGATGTACTGAGCCATAGGCTTGACAAAGCAGTGCAACGTGAAACCTGCTGCCTTGTAGGTAGACTGGGGACAGTCAAAGGCTAGGGAAAGCATCCCGAATAAATGCTTGTCGAAATCGGATGTACTGAGCCACTAGGCTTGACAAAGCAGTGCAACGTAACTTAATTCATGATGTCACAAATCAAAATTAATCGATATGGTGCTAATCCCGTGAAGTCCCATCAGGCGGTGATAGTGCCGGGCCCCCTGCCTCGAGGGGGTCCACCCATGACTACTGGTGGTCACCTTCCCCTGTGCTGTGGAGTCAAGGCACAGAGGAGTAGGTTAAGAGCTATTGACCAAATACCCCGGACACTCAACATACTACAGTGGAATGCCGAAGGAGTTTACAAGAAGAAAGACTCCCTAACACAGCGTCTTCATAAAGATAGAATAGATGTGGCATGCATTCAAGAGACACACCTCAACAGCCAATCACAAATTCTCAGTCAGAGGATATCAGGCCACACGTTTCGACCGCGAAGGACACAAAGGAGGAGTTCTAATACTTACACGAAATACAATACCTTGCAGCGAAGTATCTGTGATCTCTGACAACCAAACGGAAATTATAGGTGTTGATATAATGATAAAGGACGTGAAAATAAGAATCTACAATCTGTATAGCCCAGCAGATAAGGACCTTACACTCTCAAACATGAAAATAACTGACACAAACTGCATTATTGTCGGAGACTTTAATAGCCGTTCAGAAAGATGGGGATACTCAGATACTGACAAAAGAGGAGATGAATTGGAGGACTGGGAAATAGACTCAAATCTCCATCTACTCAACAAAGCGGATGACACACCGAGCTTCTACTCCAGAAGATGGCTTACCACTTCTACTCCAGACTTAGCTTTCTGCACAGGAGACATCCTCCACAAAATCGATCGCCATGTGCTGGACCAATTAGCAGGTAGTGACCACAGACCAATCAAGCTTGAAATGAATATGGAGTATGTTCCACAGGAGCAAAAGCCCTTGCCCCGCTGGAATTACAAACGAGCAGATTGGGACAGATTTGCCATACTAACAGACAAATATTGTGAAAACATAAATACACGATATGGCAACATAAAGCAAATGGTGGAAAGTCTAAACAGAGCGATAATACAGGCAGCCACTGAGTCCATTCCAAGAGGAGCGAGGAAAAATTACAAACCATACTGGACTGAAGAACTACAAAGTTTGGAGGACAAAGTTGAAGATGCCAGGAAGACAGCAGAGAGAGAACAAACAATTGAAGCAAACATCTCTCTCAAAGCCATCTCAGCAAAATATAAAAGAACAGTAAATCAAACAACAAGAGATTGTTGGAGGGAAAAAACAGAAAACCTGAATTTTGACAGGGATGGAAACAAACTATGGAAACTAGTGAAAGCCATGAACAATGAAGGACCTAGAAACAAACAAATAACAATTAAACAAGGAAATGCCTTGCTTACAGGCAAAAAGGCTGCAAATGCACTAATGGAACACCATGCAAATGCAAACCACATTGATATTACAACCGAACAGAAGAAAGCAATCAAAGACAAACAGACACATCATAGAAATACAGAGACAGCAGCAGAATATATGATGGCAAATCTAACAATGGAAGAAATGGAACAGGCAATGAATACCCTAAAAAAGAAGAAATCACCAGGAAAGGATGGAATCACAAATGAAATGCTAATAGGACTAGGCACCAAGGCAAAGAAGAAACTACTAGCAGTCCTAAATAACAGCTGGAAGAGAGGAATAGTCCCACAGGCATGGAAGGAAGCTATACTAATACCAGTCCCAAAGAAAGGAAAAGACCTGGAAGAACCAAATGGCTATCGACCTATCAGTCTACTGAGCTGTGTAGGAAAATTAATGGAACGCATTATCAATGGCAGGCTAACATGGCATCTGGAAGAAAACAAACTCTTAACACCACACCAAGCAGGATTCAGAAAATACAGATCCACTGAAGATCAAATAACCTATATAGCTCAGGAAATAGAGGATGCCTTCCAAGAGAAAAAGCACACACTAGCAGTCTGGATAGATTTAGAAAAAGCATTTGATAAAGTATGGAAGGAAGGACTGAAAGTAAAACTGCAAAACATGCATGTTTGTGGAAAAATGTATAAATGGATCAGCCACTACCTTGAGAACAGAACTGCCAGGACAAAAGTACAAGGACAAACAAGCAAAATGATGCTGCTGGAGCAAGGTGTCCCCCAAGGAGGAGTTCTTTCACCAACATTATTCCTAGCATATATAAATGACATCACAGAAAATTTTCCAGCCAGAGTACACACATCCTCCTTTGCAGATGACCTAGCCATATGGACATCTGAAGACTATATTAGTACAGCTAACAGCAGAATACAGCAAGCCTTATTAGCGCTAGAGGACTGGTCAAAATCATGGCTAGTGAAGATAAGTGAGGAGAAAACAACATGCACAGTGTTCTCCCTCTCAAATAAAACTCAGCAACCTAAGCTGGTATTGAATGGAAAAATATTGCGCCATGAAGAAAATCCAAACTATCTAGGAGTCACCTTTGATCGTCGCCTGACATGGAAGACACAGGTTGAGAAAAATCGAACAAGAGCAAGGCAGAGAATGGCAATCATGAAAAAGCTTGCTGGTACAACGTGGGGAGCAGATGAGAAAGTTCTCAAGAAGTTATATACTGGACGGGTGAGGCCAGTACTGGAATATGGCATTGCAGCTTGGGCAACAGCAGCTAAGTCAAACTTTAACAAAATAAGTAGAGTCCAAAACCAAGGAATGCGAATCATAACTGGAAGCCTGAAGACAACGCCTATTAATGAACTAGAAAAGATCACTTGTTTACAACCAATGCAGGATAGAAGAGATAGCAGAGCCCAGCAACAAGCAGAAAAATTTAGAAGATTGACAGACCACCCTATGTACAACAGATTTAATGGTTTTGGAAAGGGAAGACTGAAGCGTAGCAACTTTGTAGAAACTGCAAAACGAAGGATTAGGGCAGATCCTATACTTAACATATCAACAGTCAAGCCCATACACAATGCACACAACTTCCCAGCTTGGAGACAGCAGCAACTGCCTGAGATGATAGAAAACATTCCTGGTATTGAGAAAAAGAACACTCAGCATGAAACCGAAAGAAGAGAAATAACCCTAAACTACATAAAAGAACATTACCCAAGCAGGAATTGGACCCATGCATATACAGATGGATCAGCCAAAAATTCAATAGAGAATGGAGGAGGAGGAATTCTCCTAAATTTAAAAAATGGAGTGAAAAAAACACATTCAATGGCAACTGGAAAATTTTCAAGTAACTTCAAAGCGGAGGTAGAGGCTTTGAAAACTGCAGCAGAAATGCTCCTGATGGAGGAAAATAAAGAGAAGCAAATAGCTATCTTCACAGATGCAAAGTCAGCTGTCTCAATACTCAAGAGCAATAACAGCACAGAACTAACTGACCTAAGAGCAGCACTCCATGGTCTATGCCAGAAATCCAAAAAAGTTGTAATACAGTGGATCCCATCACATTGCAGTATACCTGGAAACGAAGAGGCTGACAGACTGGCAAAAGAGGGCGGACGACTACCACAGCCTGACATAGACATAACCTATAATGAGGCAAAGAGGTTGATAAAAAGCACTTATAGAACCAAATGGGAATCTGAGCATCCAGGCCATCAGAAGGATGATGCATATTACAAACTCGACCGAAGAGAACAAGTAGCAATCTTCAGACTCCGCACAGGACATAACAGGCTGAAATACCACTTGTTCAATAAACTAAAGATAGGAGATACCGATGAATGTAATTGTAGAACTGGAAAAATGACAGCAAAACATTTGCTGCAGGATTGCCCAACGTATGCAGAACAGAGAAAGATATTTTGGCCCACACCTGCTTCATTTGAGGACAAGCTCTATGGAGATATCAACAAGCTCAAGTTGACCGCAGCTTACTTTAACTACATACAAGTTGACATTTAAAGGTGCATGAAGACCCAGAGGCATGTAATGGAATATTGCTTGGATAGCAAATCCATTATGTGGAAAGTCCAAATCGAAAGCTCGCTGTGTGGGCTTCATAAAAGGTGGAAAAGTGTCCTAGTGGCACGAAATGGAATATTGCTTGGATAGCAAATCCATTACGTGGAAAGTCCGAATCAAAAGCCCATTGTGTGGGCTTCATAAAAGGTGGAAAGTGTCCTAGTGGCATGAAATGGAATATTGCTTGGATAGCAAATCCATTACGTGGAAAGTCCGTATCTAAAGCCCACTGTGTGTTCTTCATAAAAGGTGGAAAAGTGTCCTAGTGGCACGAAATGGAATATTGCTTGGATAGCAAATCCATTACATGGAAAGTCCGAATCGAAAGCTCACTGTGTGGATGTCATCTGCAGACTGCATACTTCTGGTTTCCGGAAGAACAGCCTATGGTGAACGGAAGGCCCAATATACGGAAGTGAGGCTAAGCAGCCATGTGCAGGACGTGACGATTCCTTGGGTGAGCCCAGTACCAGAGCGCTATGTATCGGCTCTGCAATTATGGAAGCCTCCTTGGATGGCGGGGAATGCCCATGGTCTGCCCCTGCCTTCCCTTGAGGGCTGACCAGGATCTTTGGCTGTTCTATATGGACCAGCTGGGATGGGGGATAACACCACAACAGTGAGAGTCAAACGTCCTAAGAAACCCCCGGGAAGGTTAACCCGGTCAACAAATGCCCGCAGAAGTCGGATGTGTCGGCCTAACGGCGCAAGAACGCAGCTCTGCTGTAAACAGGCACAACGCAATCACATCCGGAAAAAAACTCCGGATGAACGAAGAAGAAGAAGAAGAAGTGTCTTTCTTGCCTGTGTGCTGGTGAAGAGTCTAGCTGCGATATCATTTCTGTCACTTGTGATTGTGCTCTTGTTAACCTGACCAATTCCACATCTCATGTTTGTTGATTTACTCTATATTTACAGCCATATTGCAGTTCCACTAATTTAATTTCTCTTTATAATTTATTTGAGGGTCAACACTGCATGTTTTTTTTTTCTCTCCACTATCCATGTTTTTGACCATACCCTAACTTTAGTAGAGCTTATTGAATCCTACCACTGAACTAAGATGGGAAGAAAAGATGCTGGCACTGGGTAGGACATTCTGATTCTCACCCATGTCCTCTAGCACACAAATAATGCAAATATTAGGCAGCCTTGACTTCCGAAATTCAAGCATTTTGGCTCAACCCATCTGAATCTTCCTTGGCATACTAGCGGAATCGACTGAGAAGCCATGCATGGGTGAACATTTATGGCTCCATCTACGCGTTTGCGTTTGTTAATGCCATGACTCTTTGCCACATAGTGGTCACGCTCACGCGCACCACCTAATAGGAATTAGGAGATTCCCAGTCTAACAATAGAATGACTTGACCACTAGAAACTAAGGACGACGTAAGCATCGTCAGGACAGCAACAGAGGTCGCTTCGAGAAAGGACATCAAGTCAGCTGTGTTTTCCTTTGAGCTCCGTGATAAAAGGAATCCCGGACGAGCCCCCACAAGTCTCGATGTCATTCAACCGCCAAAGCGTTAAAACTCAAACTGGAGTAAAATGTAACAAAGTCGCTCACCTTAAAGACTGGTGCAATTTGAGACAATCCTTTTTATTCAGATTTGATCTCCTTTTCAGAAATAGACAAAACACTGTTGTAAAAATATAACGGGCCCCTGACACGGGGACGGGACGTTACATGTCAATACAAACCCAGCTGTTCATGTTTTTCTGTAATTGCTCAGTCTCTCAAGGACTATCGCAAACTATTGCAAACTCGTCGTCTATAATTTATTGCTGTCCCGGTCCGAACATGGTATGAATATTATACAAACAGGCGATCCCTTCTCTCAGTAAATATGCCTCGCCTAGACAATCAAATCCTTTTATCACGGAGCTCAAAGGAAAACACAGCTGACTTGATGTCCTTTCTCGAAGCGACCTCTGTTGCTGTCCTGACGATGCTTACGTCGTCCTTAGTTTCTAGTGGTCAAGTCATTCTATTGTTAGACTGGGAATCTCCTAATTCCTATTAGGTGGTGCGCGTGAGCGTGACCACTATGTGGCACTCTTCATGGTTACACCGCTTGCTTGTCCATGGTAGCAAAAGGTTAGTATTGGTTTTGCCTGTAAATGTATTGTTTACTTTGATTAGCTATGTCTACGTTATATAAGTTGATTACCTTGTACACCCCATTTATAATTTTCTCAGACAGTCATCAAGCACACAGACAGTGTACTCCCCGAAAGTCCAGGGTTCAAATGTGGCTTGTACAATTGCAGCAACCACGCACACACTAACCACTGTGGTTGAAGAGGGCTCAGAGAAGAAGCATGTATACTATGTCTCCGTGGTTCCCAACAAAGGCATTATGGCCAAGACCAAGACAAGCGTGGTATGTCTGTCCACCAGTCCTGAATATTCATGTTGCTATTTCACTACAGAATTTTACATTTTTACAAGCAAGCATATTTCATACTGTAATACTGTCGGTCTCTGTGGCTAAGGGCTTACAGGACGTGATTCGTAAGCCCGCAATCGAAACACAGCTGCGACCAATTTGGCAACAGACTGTGTTGCACTGGGTTTTAATGTGTGGGTATGGGAGCCGGTCGTTCAGAAAGCAATGGCAAACTACTGAACATAAACTTGCCTAGACATGTCAAACAGCAGTAAAATGTTGGTGTTGACAGCGATGTCCTGTAAATAGGATATGCAAAAAAAAAAAATACATATATAAGCCGGCTCTATGGCTAAGGGGTTACAGACGCAGCTCATAATCCCGCATACTCACGTTCAAAACACAGCTGCATGTGATTTGGCAGCAGACCGCCTTGTTTTGTTTTTTTTCTTCTGAAAATGGTATGGGTGCCGGTCATTCAGAAAGCATTGGCAAACTGACTGAACGTAAACTTGCCAAGAAATCACGACCAACCAAAAAATGCTGCGTTTACTGCGATGTCCTGTAAAGGATATGCAACTAACTTAATACATATATATGTTGAGAGTTGCTTACAAAATCTCTGTGGATGTGTATTTATTTATTGAACAGTCAGTGACATCATTATCAAAAACTACATATGACACATCGTTACCATGTAGCAAGTCCCCCGTAGAATGTCACTCATATCATGACCCGCTGGAAAGACTCGTCTCCTCGACAATTCCCTGGCCTCGTGAATTTCATGCCCTAGTTGTCTTTATCATCCTGTGTCCATCTTTGTGCTGGTCAACCCATACCTCTGTTTCCAGGAAGCATGCCTCTCATTATTGCTCTTCCTAAACCCCTGTGGCATTTAGTATGCTCAAAGTATTGCAGGGTCTGAGGCATGATGATATGCATGAGCTGATTTTCATTGATGTTTAGATCTTGTACAATGTCAGTATTTTTTATTCTACTTGATTCATGGTATTCTAAGAGTACTCCTGTAACTTTTAAGTTCAAAAGCCCCAATTTTCTTAGTTAATGATGCAAAAGGTCCATGACCTACATCTGTATGATGCCACAGGAAAGGCACAGGCTTCTCAAATATCATACTCTAATTTTGTGTGTGCTGGTGTTGTGCCATAGGCAATAACATTGTACCTCTCTCTTAAATTTCTTTGTCTGTTACAAAGACTAGATCTAACTTGATGCTATGTCAGGTCTTTATAGTCTTCAGTTCTCACTTTCCTATAACTGGAACATGATCACTATGGCAATCTGCTCCTGGACTTGTATTTGCTTGTATTACACTCACTGGTTTTGACTATCTTTGGAACCAGTATGTAGTCAGTTTTATTGCAAACATCTTCAAGGCTTTTTCAAGCACATAATTGCCAAGGATGGTGCTTGAATGTTCAAAATTTATTCATTCTTAAACTCTGTTGATCCAAAATTATGGCAACTCTTCTTTTATAATTCTGTGTTTATCTAAATATATTTCTCCTACACCTGGCCAGCACATTTCATTAATACCTGATATATTGCTCTTCATTCTTGATGTTTTCCAGCCTTCCACTTTGTATAAATATTCTAATAATCCATGTACCAATGTTTAAGTTATTTTAAACATTTAATTTGCATGCAGTAGCATGATGATGATCGAGAGTCACCAGTAGCACATGATACTCCCTACTGGACGAGGTGATGTCATTGATACCCCTGTTAATGTGGCTACCTAGATCTAGTTTGTTGAGCAGGATGTTTTACAAGGGATAAACATAATGGTGATTTCTTTTTGCCTTTTGCCGGTTTGTGTATGGTTTGACTCCAATAGCCTTTGTCTAAAAATAGACCAGCAGCACAGTGAAGTTATGCAGCACGTTGCCCGCCAGTGGTCCGCGGCTGTTTATTCAATATATTCGTGGCTAACCTCTGTATTTAGAGGCCACTCAACTACCCATCACCTGGTGGATGCATCTAATAGTAGAACAGTTGACTAGCCTTAATATATATGTGTATGTGTGTGCGCAATAGAGAGAGATATCACACAGAATCATGCATACTTATGACATGATATGTCACTACCAGCTGCAATCTTTGTTGCCTCTCCTTCCATCTGTTATCTGTTGAACTCCAGCCACTGTGCTGGTAAGTCAGTACTCTGGCTTCTATACAACAATGGTTTCTGTTGAGTACATAAGCTATCAGACTTGATTGAATCATTATTCTCACACATCCTAGGGAAGGGCTTAACGGTGTTTGTATCTTTTCAGTACTCCGGTGCAGCGACGTGGGTCATGAATGATAATGGCATGTATTGCTGTGAAAAGTGTGACTATCAGACGGACAGAAAGGCCAATTTTTATAAGCACCGAAAGTCGCACACAGGTATGTTTGTTCATTACAGGGCATGTGGGCCACTCTTTTCATCTAATTGTTTATCTGTAGGTACAGTGGTGTCAGGTCTTAGTCAGATATGACTGAGCTACCGTATAACAGTAGACGGTACTACCTGGTTTCTGTTAGCGCTGAACGTTGGGCGGCGCTTACCAAACCTGACACCCCACATTGTGCCAACGGCTTCGGGCGGAAGAGCGCAATTGGGAGGGTATAAGCCTTACCCTGGTGCGAGGAAATGCAAGCTAAAGACAAAATGTCATGGCAGGGCAGACCAGGCCCTAAGCCTTGGTTGGCGACTGGTCTAGGATCGAAGCTCCGACAGGCGGACAGTTAGAGCATTGCTTTGCTGATCCGGCAGCTTCTGCAGCTTGTCTTGTTCCAGATGTAGGGGTGTTACCTTTCCTCTGGAGTAAACTAGACAGGCCGAGAGAGGGATCATGCTGCATGGGCAACACATGATCTCTATATTTTAGCCCAGGCTTTGTGCTATGGAGAGACAGCGCAAATTGGCCTTATCAGTCACACTCGCTACCGCCATAGGTAAAAGTTATTATGCCTTTTTAAAGCACAAACTATCGTCTGTCAAGACGGCAAGGTGCCAATGAAAGAGGTACAATGGTGACTCTTGAGTCCAGTTTGGGTCTGAAAAAATCTTGGGCAGCCTATGCACAGAATGTTCACTTTGAATGTAGCGTATCTTCTCCTTCTTATATTACCTTTTATCCCCCAGTAGGGCATATCTCCTCAACAAACTCATGCCAGACCATTCTGTCTTTTGCCATCTTCTGTAGCTTCCTCCATGTCTTCCGCACATTTATTTACTTGTCTGTCTCTAATTGTTTTCCATGTATTTTTAGATCTGCAACTGTTTCTGGGCACTGTGCATTCCAGAGTAAGGACCTTCTAGTTATACTGTTATTTGTTCTTATTTGTGCTAAAAGGAGCCAAGTCTGACATGTCCATTCACACAGGGGCACACATAGTTGTGTGTTGAAAAGAAAACAGTAGTAGAAATGTGCATACTAAGCATCTCTGTTGTGTGTGCTTCTTGTGTTAGTCACGAATATGTTCCCATTTGCTCTGAAAATACCAAGCCTTGTACGTTCAAAATGTGCCAGTACAAGGCAGAGACACATATTCATACATGGTTGAACTTTCTAGGTATCTTATAGATGGATGCATTTTAGAAGAATCACTGTTGTAGAAATGTATACTGCCCGTGTGTTAACTAGGCCCATAAGGGAAGCAAAGTAACAGTGTAAGCTACCATGCATGTAGCAAGAGGTGACACAGAAGGGTTGGAATGAGACTGACTACCTCAGCCTATAGAATTTTACTTTAGAATCCAGCCAATCATGAACAAGAATACAAAAGGCTTGGTGTGTGGTGGTTGAGAGCCTGTGCTCAATTGGGAGATGAAAGGCAGAAACAAGAATACATGTTTACAATAAACATCTCTATTATTTGCATTGTTTTATGTTTGTCTAAAACTTCTTATTTGTTCTGACAGGAGCCAAGCCCCATATGTGTCCTGTGTGCCAGTACAAGGCAGGGACCAGCAGCAACCTGAAGAGACACATGGGCATACACAAGGACATCAGAGAACACAAGTGTGACATCTGTAGCCTGTGCTTCCGGCAGAAGATTCACCTGGAGCGACATGTCAAGTACAAGCACGAGGTAGTGGCAGCCATAGGCTACAGATTGTAGCAGTCATAGGTTACAGGTTGTGGCAGTCGTAGGCTAGAGGTTGTGGCAGTTGTAGGCTACAGGTTGTGGCAGTCGCAGGCTACAGGTTGTGGCAGTCGCAGGCTACAGGTTGTGGCAGTTGTAGGCTACAGGTTGTGGCAGTCACAGGCTACAGGTTGTGGCAGTCACAGGCTACAGGTTGTGGCAGTCACAGGCTACAGGTTGTGGCAGTCACAGGCTACAGGTTGTGGCAGTCACAGGCTTCAGGTTGTAGGCTACAGTTTGTGGCAGTCGTAGGCTACAGGTTGTGGCAGTCGTAGGCTACAGGTTGTGGCAGTTGTAGGCTACAGGTTGTGGCAGTCGTAGGCTACAGTTTGTGTCAGTCGTAGGCTACAGGTTGTGGCAGTCGTAGGCTACAGGTTGTGGCAGTCATAGGCTACAGGTTGTGGCAGTCGTAGGCTACAGGTTGTGACAGTCGCAGGCTACAGGTTGTGTCAGTTGCAGGCTACAGGTTGTGGCAGTCACAGGCTACAGGTTGTGGCAGTCACAGGCTAGATGTTGTTTCAGTCGTTGGCTAGAGGTTGTAGAGTGTCAGTGAAGACTTGTAGCACTCACTGCTACATCGATTTAGGAGCTGTCTTGGTTGTATGTACAAATCATCATCACATGCTTTTCTATGTGGCGTAGATGTTCAAGGCTCTCCACAGATTTTGATCCTTGGTGTTCTGGATAAGTTCTTTCGATGACATTCCTCCATCCGTCTCACTGTCTTAGACCTAATTTTTCTTTGTCTGCCTCTGTCTCCACTACCGCTGAAATTTCGAGTCATTGCTAAATTATTATTATTCATTATTCCTCAGCTCGCCGTCCAACAAAACATTCCAGCAGAATCACAGGAGCAACTTTAATAAATATCAAACGACTTGAGGCAGGCTGACATTTCTTGCAAATCGATATTTATATAGAATAGCTTGTGACGTCATTTAAACTATAAAAGTCACCGTGCTGGGATGGCCGGTGTCATGTGAATAAGCATACGCACAATACTGATCATATATATATATACTTAATAGAATGCCAAGATAATGCTTAACCACCTAGCATTATTTAGATTGCTTCCTTGTCGCTTATCATAACAGCAATTACTTACAATAACTCATGTTTGTTGACAATCTGTTAACCTTGATCCATTCTTTCAAATTTTGGCTTAAATATTCATGGCCAATCATCAGTCCTGACTTTAGGGCGTGCCTTGATGATATATCTTACATAAATAGTGGTTCACTTCTATCATTTCCATCTTCTGGAGGATTTATGATAATAATTCGCCTCTGATAATTTTTGCCGCCTTCTTGTTGTCAGCTGCAAACCTAACTAGCCGGTTGATGACATATTCCGCAGTGACGTTTTTCACATAGTGACGTTGCTTGGCGACTCTTGCCGTCTGCTGCTTTGAGATTAACTCTTAGGGTTCTTTCTCACTTATAATTCTGTATCTCATTCTGAAGTGCTACATGGCAGTCATCACATTGTTGTCCAGTGCCTCTCCTCTCATTATGCAACTGAGAACATTGTCTTTTTCTCATAGTTGCATTTAATGTTCTACTTTATTTAATGTTCTACTTTCATTAGCCTCTTCCAGGAATCACGGTTATTTATTTTGGCAGTCCAAGGTATTCACAACGTTTTTCAGAAACCACATCTCTGCTGCCTTGAAGCTCTTCCTAATTTCTTTGTTCACATTCAGAGATTCATGACCACAACAGCAGAATCATTTCGACATATCATTTCAGTAACTTCTTTCTGACATTAATTGAAAGTGACTATTACATGTAAGATATTTTTCATTTTCTGAAATACAACTTTTGCTTGGTTTGTTCTGCTCTTAATCTCTGTCACAGATTTGATGTTTTTATTTCCCCCTAAATATTTGAATTTACTGGTTTGATGAAGCATCTTCCCTGCTATTCTAATCTCACATGTTGGTGTCATATTTTTCTTTAATATAACCAATGTTGCTGTTTTCTTTATATTCAGGGACAGTTGTTTTTTTATTATGTTTTTTTTTTTGCACTCTATTACCACAATGTCGAATAGTGTTGCAGATCTCTTGTATGTTCAGCTATCAGTATGTTTAAAAGTTAGTTGCATATCCTTTACAGGACAATTGCAGCCAACACCAGCATTTTTTTTTTTTTTGCTGTTGTTGTCTTGGTAAGTTTTATGTTCAGTAGTTTGCCATTGCTTTCTGAACAACAGGCACCCATACCAGCACAACGCGATCTGCTGCCAAATCACACGCAGCTGTTTCGAACGTGGGTATGCAGGATCACGAACCACATCCGTAATCCCTTCGCCACGAAGACCGGCATCAGTATGGTATCATCTGCATAATGCAGATTATAGCTCCACCTTGCATTTATTTATTCCTGGTCTGCCTTTGATCTCTCTCATTTTCCACTATATACAGAAGAGATCTTGTGACAAAACACATCTTGTCTTACTGTTTTGCTTTATCTGTTTATAATTGCCAACTTTATTTCCAATTTTTATCGCTGCTGCTTGTTTCCAATAAATATATTTCTTATGGTTCTGAGATCTTTCTTAATTAATTTTCATATCCTGCAACATTTTTATTTTTCCATCATGTTTCACTTATGAAATTCTGTGATGTAATCTATAGAGCACAAATATAAGTCTTTCTTTGTCTCAAATGAGCTCTCTATTAGTGTTCAGAATGAGTGTGTAGCATTATTTGTTCCTTCCCTTCTACAATTCCATACTGATTTCTTTCCTCAATTGACTACTTATAATTCTGAGTAGAAAATTGATGACATTGTTTATGAGGTTGATTGTATGCAATTCTTTGTATTCAATTCAATTGCTCCTAGTCTCTTGATTAAAGACAAGATAATCTGATTAATTAGTGAGCGGGTTTTGATTACCAATCAAATAAGACATATAAAAGAAATATTGAAAACATTTTAGGGGTCTAATTTGTTTCTGTTATATATTCTCTTTTTGGAGCTCAATATAATATATATCCGTATAGTAATGAATTTGTTTTACACATTATTTTTGTGCCCTCAAATTAAAAAAATTATATAGCTCAAAAGAGAACATCAGAGAAGACTTAGCATGGTAGAGATACAAGGGGGCTGTAAAAGACATGTATCTAAATTTGTTGTAGTCAAGTACTGTAATGAGGTTTATGAGGTACTGTTATGTTGAAAGAGAAGGATTAAGGGACATTGGAAACAGCTGTCAAACCATCAGAATTTCCTTGTCACATATCTTATATATTCTTTTTGCTTAATGTGTTGCTCCTTCACATCTACTTTAATATTGTCTATCTGTCAGCTTTCCTGCCATGAATTGCACACTATTTGATGCTGACGTTAATGAGTTAATAATGTAATAGAGTTCCTTGACATTTTTTGTGTAAGTGGTACAGCATAACTCAGATGTGTTTCCAACTAACACGTTTCTGATGTAACAGCTCAAATGCATGTCTAACATGCATAATCTTCATTGTTGTTCCTACAGGAAAAGAGCATCAAGTGTCCAATGTGTGACTACATCTGTGCCAATGAACAGCCAGACCTGAAAATGCACATCAAACGTAAACATTCCAATGAAAACTCTGGGGAGATGATCCCTTGTCCAGAGTGCAATATCCAGGTTGTCAACAGGAAAGATCTCAAACAGCATTTGAAGTTCCACAGAGAAGGGCCAGAGCTGAAGCTCTTTTGTAAAGAGTGCAGCTTTGTAACAGACTGCCAGAGCCGACTGAAACGCCACACAGCCATTCATTCTAAGATGAAGCCGTTTAAGTGTCCTGATTGCAACTACAAGGCAGCTCAGAAAGAACATGTGTTGAGGCATTTACGCACACAGCACAAGATTGATATTAAAAGAGAAGGCAAGCGGCGTAAGTACCACGGTATTTGTATATATTTATTGTTAGTCACTAGGAGAGACAAGTAGATAGAAAATGACAGACAAATTCATGGATTCACTTTCATTCATCTTTCTATGTTCTAGCTCTTGTATATGATTGAAATAATTTTTAACACAGCTAAACAAGTGCAGTAGGAAATTACAACAGTGCGACAATTTATATAGTTTTAATTTTAAATTATATATTAATCCTGCTGGTTCTTGTCATTCTTTGGTAAAACTACACCAGGGATGAGCTGAGTGGCTTAGAAGTGAGCATTTCATGCTCTGGCTCATACAGGTTTAGTTTGATTCATGGGGTGCACAGGCTTTTTTTTACACAGATAGGAAAAGTGAATTCCACCATTATCCTGGTGTAGTGGATCACACGTCTAGCTTACTCAGGCAGGGGGAAAAGCTTTGAGGGCCTACATGCACATTGCATGTGAAGATTCTCTCGGTAATTGGGAATAAGAAAGAGGAGGCTCGATAGGCCACTGCCAAGGCTACATTTGGAAATGAGAAAAGCTACCCATAAAAGAATATAGCATATGTGATACTGGAGCACATATATGTGGATCCTCGCACTAAGTTTGTGCACTGTGTTGAGATTCTGCTTGTGTAATCTCTGGAAGGAGACTGAAGCACTTGCAGAGATATCTGTGTGTGCATTGAATGAAAGTGATCCTTAACCAAAACCAAACAGGAGTAGGAAAATAGCAAGTGAGTGGTTGCAGCCTGGATCTTTTGGAAGATTGTATGTGTGTTTGTATACATGGCTTTCTGCTGTTGGGTTTGCAGTATACGATCAACAGTGGTTGTATTAGATATACAAATGTGATCATGCAATATTGTGCTACAACTGCGATGAGCTGAGATTAGTAGCTCGTGAATGAAAGATAATGCTATCTTCTCCCCTTGTTCTGATTTATGATGAAATAAAACTTGCTTGAGTCTAAGGACAGGTGAAATGTATCAAACTTGTATATTGGCATGCATTGTCATGAATAGTGACAAAGTGGTAAAAATGATCGAATAAACAAACTTTATTTTTAATTGATTAAGAATTGGGCAGACCATCGAACATTCTGCCCTTCATGAGATGATGCATTACTAGATGATTATTATAATCTTTCAGTTTCTGTCTCCAGCTTTGATTGCATATTTTGCCAGGCTGTATCTTGATAATATTTTTATATTTGTCAGTCCATTAAATTTTTTGTAATTATCAAGCTTTTTTGCACCATCCCATCCCTCCATTATAGTTTTTAGTACATTCTTGTGTCGTTTCATGTGGCAAAAGTACCTTGTCTTTCTCAGGTTTATTTCATTCAGCTCGTCTGTTTTTATTTTGAGTTGCTACTGGGTTTACTTTCTTTCCATCCAAGAAACTTGTCATAGTCTTTGAAGACCCACATTTGAAAAGCTTACATTTAAATCTCTATGTTGAAAAACATCTTATGGCTGCAGAAATGTGGTTTCTGAGGAAAATGCAAAGAATACCATGGACAGACAGAAAAACCAATGACCAAGTACTACAGGAGACAAATGAAAATCGTAAATTGATTAGAGAAATTAGACGTAGACAGTCAACATTTTTTGGACATGTTATGAGAAGAAATGGATTGGAGAACTTAGTGACAACTGGTAAGGGAACAGACCAAGAGGAAGACTGAGAGGAAAATACCTGGATGGCTTGGCCACATGGCATGGACGAGACAAGAACACTGAGCTGATCCACGACTCTGGTGATCGAGTGAAATGGCGAGTCATGACCGCCCACGCTTTCCGGCATGGCACATGATTGATTGATTGATTGTCCATTTAGTCATGACCTGTATTTCCACTCCATATAGTAGTGTTAAATAAGCAGAACATTCAGTGAGTTCTATTTCCAGTTTGTTATTTGTTTGCAGAGAAGTATGGTTCATATTGTTAAGTGTTCCAGTTTGTTATTTGTTTGCAGAGAAGTATGGTTCATGTTGTTGAGTGTTCCAGTTTGTTATTTGTTTGCAGAGAAGTATGGTTCATATTGTTGAGTGTTCCCTTTGTCATTTCAGTTCTATTCATGATCTCCATGTTATTGTTTCGCTACGGTGACCGTGGCTTGATATCTTTATTTGCTAGAACAAGGTTGTAATCTAAACAATATTTTATGTCTGTATATTTTCATGCTGAGGTTCATGTAGAGTTCATATTTCAGCATGGAGACGTCACAAGAAAGGAATAGCAGATGGTTCAAAAGAGAGGGCTGACTTCACTAGCTGCGATAAAATATTTGCCTGCAACCACTGTACAATGATGTAGGTATATACAATCTTTGCCAGCATATACATTGAAGTAGAAAAGTAAATACAAAATAGCTCTGTTTCCATGCGGTAAGGCATATTGCATATACAGTGTAGGGTCCATTTTTTCAATACCAAATAAGACACAAGGAATAATAGTCCTGGCATTATGTTTCCCACCTTTCTTTTCCATGATGTTATGCACCTCTGTTGACACAAAGCATGCTGGTTTGAAAAAATTCCACTCTGTCATTACTGTTTTGATAGCCAAGTGCACTACCTGAGGCACAGAATAGAGGTTCCAAGATCTTTTAGTGTAAGTTTCATTATTCTTGCTGAACCCAAGAAGGGTTGCAGCAGAATGGCCAATTAAGTATATCCTAGTGGATAGTTGTGAAATCACTCCAACACTCAGTCTGCCCTCTTAAATAGATTTTAGCTGCAGCAGGATATGACAGTATAAAATGAAGCTATGTTAAGATCCTACAGAGAAAATAAAGCACAAACACATGTACAAAAACCCAGTCCAGGTGAACAGAAATTACTGCGGGAAAGTGAATACAATTAATATAACGATGACAAAGTAATAATAAATATTTTAAAACATGCCACTTGTTCAAAGTTTTGATTATAATAACATTTCTCAAGAAAATACAGATATAACTGTTGTTGTTTGTCCATCAAGAATGATGATGACCATTCATTTCATCCAGTGGGGTTGAAGGTATGGAACCGTGGGTTCTAAGATGGCTGATAAGGCCTATTTTGGCTCGAAATGTTCTTTGACAATGTGGGCAAGGAATGCTTGACGTTTCTGGAGGGGGATTTCCTGCAGTGGTTTTTCTGTCCTGCCTTTTCTTCACAGCTCTTGCAGTCCTGGTTGCCTCACACATGACTGCACCCTTGCATAATGATGCACGCCACGAATTTCGGTCTCTGGCTGCAGCCTTCCAGGTGTCATGATGAATTCCAAAAGCCTTCAGTGAAATTTTCAGAGTGTCTATAAAGCGTTTCCTCTGGCCACCTTGGGAGCGTTTACCACAACGCAGTTCGCTGTAAAAAATTCGTTTAGGGAGCCTGTGATCTGGCATGCGAGCCAAGTGACCAGCCCAGCGAATCTGATTCTTCATCAGTACAGTGTGGATACTGGGCATGGATGCTCTTTCTAGGACTTCAGTGTCTGGAATCTTGTCTTGCCATTTAATCTTCAGTAGCTTCCTTAGGCAGACTGTGTGAAAGTGGTTTAATTTCCTAGCGTGTCGCTGATAAACAGTCCAGGTTTCACAAGCATATAGCAGTGTGGATAATACAACTGCTTTGTAGACTTTTAGCTTTGTTTGCAGGCTTATTCCAGTTCTGTCCCATACATTCTTGTACAGTCTGCCAAAGGCCGCACTGGCCTTGGAGATTCTTGCATTCACTTCGTCATCAATTGTGGCAGCACTGTGTCACAGTGCTGCCAAGATAGGTGAATTTGTCCACAATACTTAGTCTATGATCATTCACTTTGATATTCGGCACAGTGTACAGATATAACTAATAATTGAATATATATATATATATATATATATATATATATATATATATATATATATATATATATATATATATATATATATATATATATATATGTACTATGTACTAATATACCAGTTCTGTGGTAGTGTGTATGACAATGTGTTGTACACTAATAAACCAGTGATGTAACATGTGACAGTGTGTTGTACACTAATATACCAGTGATGTAGCATGTGACAGCGCGTTGTACACTAATATACCAGTGATGTAACATGTGACAGTGTGTTGTACACTAATATACCAGTGATGTAGCATGTGACAGTGTGTTGTACACTAATATACCAGTGATGTAGCATGTGACAGTGTGTTGTACACTAATATACCAGTGATGTAACATGTGACAGTGCGTTGTACACTAGTATACCAGTGTTGTAGCATGTGATAGTGTGTTGTACACTAATATACCAGTGATGTAACATGTGACAGTGCGTTGTACACTAATATACCAGTGATGTAGCATGTGACAGTGTGTTGTACACTAGTATACCAGTGATGTAACATGTGACAGTGTGTTGTACACTAATATACCAGTGATGTAGCATGTGACAGTGTGTTGTACACTAATATACCAGTGATGTAACATGTGACAGTGTGTTGTACACTAATATACCAGTGATGTAACATGTGACTGTGCGTTGTACACTAGTATACCAGTGATGTAGCATGTGACAGTGCGTTGTACACTAATATACCAGTGATGTAGCATGTGACAGTGTGTTGTACACTAGTATACCAGTGTTGTAGCATGTGACAGTGTGTTGTACACTAATATACCAGTGATGTAGCATGTGACAGTGTGTTGTACACTAATATACCAGTGATGTAGCATGTGACAGTGTGTTGTACACTAATATACCAGTGATGTAACATGTGACAGTGTGTTGTACACTAATATACCAGTGATGTAACATGTGACAGTGTGTTGTACACTAATATACCAGTGATGTAGCATGTGACAGTGTGTTGTACACTAATATACCAGTGATGTAACATGTGACAGTGTGTTGTACACTAATATACCAGTGATGTAGCATGTGACAGTGCGTTGTACACTAATATACCAGTGATGTAACATGTGACAGTGTGTTGTACACTAGTATACCAGTGTTGTAGCATGTGACAGTGTGTTGTACACTAGTATACCAGTGTTGTAGCATGTGATAGTGTGTTGTACACTAATATACCAGTGATAGATCATGTGACTGTGTGTTGTACACTAATATACCAGTGATGTAACATGTGACTGTGTGTTGTACACTAATATACCAGTGATGTAACATGTGACTGTGTGTTGTACACTAATATACCAGTGATGTAACATGTGACTGTGTGTTGTACACTAGTATACCAGTGATGTAACATGTGACAGTGTGTTGTACACTAATATACCAGTGATAGATCATGTGTCGCAGGTCTGTGTGGATATCTGCAGGTTTGCCAAGCTGATCAACCTCTACAAGCACCTGCACACTCAGCACGGTGACATCATGCCAGCGGAGACTGGTGGCAACTTCTACTGTGTGGTCTGCGAGTTCTCCACTACCAACAAGAAGAACCTCTTGGTGCATATGAGAAGGTGAGAATAGCATTTCTTCTTCTTCTGCGTTCATCCGTATTTTTTTTTTTTTTTTACGGATGTGACTGCGTTGTGCCTGTTTACAGCAGAGCTGCATTCTTGCGCCGTTAGGCCGACACATCTGACTTCTGCGGGCATTTGTTGACCAGGTTAACCTTCCCGGGAGAATAGCATTTCACTTGTATTGTCTTCTTTAGTTCATACCCAGAAAAATTATTGTCTTTGTATTCTTTATAAGTGATTGAACACATTTTGTAATATGTGATTGTGTGTGGGCACATTCATAACGAATGAATGAAGAAACTTTACTTTCAAAGGGTCACAAATCTGGCACACAGGCCCGTTTTACATTTGGCCCTTTCAATCACTAATCTTTTATACATCAATTATCTGTTGTGCATGTTACATTCACATAGGAGGAAGAAACATTGTCAAATGAAAGTTGTGAACATAAACAATGCATATTACCATGTTATGAGACAGGCAGACAGGTAGACACACATACAAACATGCACACATGAATGAGGGTAGGTCAGAAAGTTATGCACCACACTTATTATCTCAGCTAATAATAAAGATAGAAGCATTAAATGTGCACCACTTTGGTGTATACCAAATTACACCTCTATAAATGAATTCTAACAGCGACACAAAAAGCTGAAATGATAGATATTGATGACATACGTTACAAGCAAAGGATTATTATAAAATTTTTGATCGTATAGAAAGAAACAGGTTTTAACAGTCACAAATGTTTGTGTGCTGTTTGTGGCACTCCGATAGAAGCACAGTTAATCGCTGAGCACAGAGTGTTTTGGTTTCTGCAAGTGGAGATGTGGAGCTGGCTGATAAGCCATGCTCTGGACGTCCTGCCACAGTCACCTGCCGGATCATGTTGGAATATGCTGTCATGATTCGCAGAAATAGGCGAATCACGAGTCAACAATTGTCCATGCAGCTTTCAATAAGCAAAGGTAGTGCGATTGAAATTTTAAAAAACCTGGGATATGCAAAGGTTTGTGCAAGATGGGTTCCTCGAGATCTCACAGAAGACCATAAGGCCCAAAGGAAAACAATTTGTTCAGAATTGTTGTGGTGGTTCAAGAAAGTTGGCGATGTTTTTTTGTCAAACATTGTGACAGGAGTCGAAACTTACGTTCATCATTTTAGGCCAGATACAAAAAGACAGTCAATGGAGTGGCACCATCCTCATTCACCAGCAAGGAAAACATTCAAAACAACTCCATCAGCCTGTAGTCATGCTCACTGTTTTTGTTGTTGTTTTTTTTTGGGACATTGATGGGGTTATTCTCGTGGATATGCTACCAAAAGGTGGAATTATCCATTCAGAAATTTACATCAAAACCTCACAAAATTCAGTTGTCCTTACTCCAGGGTTAGACCTCACAAGAATTGAGAACTGCTTCTCCTTCATGACAACACGCATCCTCATAAAAGTTTGCAAACAAGGGAGGCAATCGACAAAATATGGTGAAATGTACTGCCCCATCCACCTCACTAGACCTAGCACTATCTGATTTCCATCTTTACTGTCTCCTTAAGAATGCTATCCGTGGGACTAAGTTTGAAGACAACGAGGGAGCGATTAATGCAGTGAAGAAATGGCTACGAGAACAGGACAAAATGTGTTACAGATGTGGGATACATGCTTTTGTTTCAAGATGGCATAAAGCCGTTAAAGTTGATGGGGATTATGGTGAGAAGTAGAAATGTTTGCTGCACATGTGCTTGAACATTGTGACTAAATTTCATTTGTGTTATTAACGGTTAAAGAGATAATAATTATGATGTATAACTATCTTCTTCTTCTTCTGCTGTGTTCGTCTGGAATGTTGTTTTAGAGGTAATTGCGTTGTACCTGTTTTCAGCAGTGCTGCGACATTTGAACCTTTTGGCCGACACATCCGACTTCTTCAGGCATTTGTTGGCCAGGTTACCTTCCTGTGTTTTGTAGGACGTTTGACTCTCACTGTTGTGGTGTTATCCCCATCCCATCTGGCCCATTTAGAACAGCGGAAGACATCCTGGTCAGCCCTCAAGGGAAGGCAAGGGCAGACCATGGGCATCCCCCGCCATCCAAGGGAGGCTTCCATAATTGTAGAGCCGACACACAGTGCTCTGGTACTGGGCTCACCCAATGAACTGTCACGTCCTGCACATGGCTGCTTAGCCTCACTTCTGTATATTGGGCCTTCAGTTCACCATAGGCTGTTCCTCCAGAAACCAGAAGAACGCAGTCTGCAGATGACATCCTCAACAGAGCTTTCGATTCAAACTTTCCATGTAATGGATTTGTTATCCAAGCAATATACCATTTCACATAACTTTCTGACCTACTCTCATATAATTACGTACATACCTACATCATTTACACAAACCCTCACAGTTAGGTACCCCCTCAATAACACACAAATACACACTCCCTTGCATACACATAAACTCGCTCACAAACACAAACTCACTCTCTCGTTCATACCCTCTTTGTACGTGAGAGAGGGAATGGGAATGAGAGAAAGAGATTAATTTGTGTAACCTTTTTAACCACTAATATAGTATATCTTAAAATAGTGATGACTCACAGCATTGTCACACCCTAAGACATGAACAATACCAAAGAGAGGGCACACTACTGAGGACAAGAGGAAGGGATTGACCAAGGGCAACACTTATAAAACAGACATGCTGGCATTCTTGGGAGTATTGAGAGTGGCACAAGACAGACAGTTGTGGGAACGGAATGATCAGGAAGCATCATCATTAGCCCAAGAGCTGAAATACTTGATATGTTTTATCTATGCTTATATGAACCAATGCAATGAACACAAGACTATGGGAAACATATTAAAGATAGTTAGTTCTAGTGAACCACAAAGCATGATTAAACAGTATATCACAAGAACAAACATTTCTTGTTTAGGGATCACACAAATTACATAAAATACTGCAACTTTAGTGGGAATTGGTGAATAGATCTTAATTTTTTTTTAAAAGCAGAAATGGTGTGAATATATAACTTACATAATAAGAAATAGAAAATAGACACACATAGTATTATTTGGCGCTCACAGAAGAAGAAGAAGGAAATAGAGAATAGAAGACGCACTAGACAACATAAAATTTGAAAGCTATAATAGTTACCGACCGGGATCGAACCAGTCACCTCCAAATGACGACAGCGCCTCGCTGCAGGAACAAGTGTACTTCGACGCACAACAAACTAGGCACTCCTTATTCAGACTTGTCTAGTTGGTCGTGCGTCGAAGTACACTTGTTCCTGCAGCGAGGCGCTGTCGTCATTTGGAGGTGACAGGTTCGATCCCGGTCGGTAACTATTATAGCTTTCAAATTTTATGTTGCCTAGTGCGTCTTCTAATCTCTATTTCCTTCTTCTTCTTCTGTGAGCGCCAAATAATACTATGTGTGTCTATTTATGTAATCGTCTTAGTGGCGTCAATGGTTCTCCCCATTTATTTCTTGTGTTTAAGAAATAGAAAAGTATTACACCTGAAATCTGGGGGGGAAAAAAACCATAAAAAGATTTGGTGAAATTTGCTGTGCTACAATTCTTGTATACTAAACAATGTTTGAATTGTTTCTAATTTAGACACAACGTAACTGACCAGGCACCTCCAACACATGTTTACTCCTGTTTGATGTGCCGTTATACGAACCCACGCGAAAGAAATCTGTCTCAACACATGCGCAAGAAACATAACATCATCACACGGCAGATAGATGGTGCGGATGGAGACGACAACGGGGATGGTCAGGATATGGAAATTTGTGACATCATTGGAACAGTGAATCAGGCCTTGACACCCAACGCTGGCACTGTGTCTGTTACAACATCGGACATGTCAGAAAATACATCAGAGGTCAGTTTTTGTGTGGGTCTGTTTACCTATTGAAAAGTAAGGGCAAGTAGATGGTTGGGTGGGGGAAATCTGCTTGTACAAGGCTAAGTTAATAAGTCAGTAACAAATGGCTGTAGAAAAATAACTAAATATGATAACAACTTGAAACCAGTTTATTTTTATACATACATTGTCTCTTTATTTCTCAACATAATTTCCACCAACATTGATGCACTTATCCCATCGTTTTATCAGTCTTCCCAAACCAGCTGCATAGAACTGTATGCTCTGTTTTCTAAACTACGTTTTCACTTCACATTCAACTTTGGCGTCATTCGCAAAATGTCTCCTGCCAAGGTGGGTTTTCAGTGTTTATGCTGACAAATGTTTATCCCGTAAAGCGGTGCATAGCTGGGTAGAAAAAGTTAGTTACGAGGGTGAGTCAATAAGTAAGTCACACAGTTCTGTGGGATGGCAGGTAAATGAAAACAAAGCACGCAGTTCTATGCAGCCGGTTTGGGGGGACTGATAAAATGATGGGATAAGTGCATCAATGTTGGTGGAAATTATGTTGAGAAATAAAAGGACAATGTATGTATAAAAATAAACTTGTTTTAAGTTGAATTAGAGAAAGCGATAAATAGTATAGTAAGGACATAAAGCAAGCTGCAGGATTTATCAAATGTTAGGACAGTTTGGTGGGAGTTGCTAGTGAGCCTGTGCTCTGTCAAGAGGTGGTAGGCAGAAGGAGGAAATAGATACAGGCCAGTTTACAATAATAGACACCATGCCAAGTGCAGGTGTCCTGGTTTGTAAATTGACACAAGAAATGAGTAGCAAATCTAGGTAAACTAATACAACTTCATTATGATTTGAATTGGGAATGTTCATTGCCCACCCTTGATGGAGTGATGAACTAGAATTGATGTTTCACTAGATGTCTGAGTATATGACAGCTGGCATGGGTGTCCATGCATCTGCACATCTCACAGTCCTTGGTGTTCTGGATCAGTCCTAAAGATGATGGTCCCCCCCCCCCCCCCCCCCCCCCCCCCCCCCATTGCACTGTCCCAGACCATCCAGCATCAATTCTGCCCTGACCTCTCCTCCCACTGATCTGTCCAGTCATCGTGATGTGTTCCAGAGCTTCCTGTCTCAAACTGGTGCCCTTGAAGACAACTCTATTCATCCCAGGCCACTGTGTTGCCAATGACTGCACAAACGTACTGTCATGCAGAGAAGAGACCTGCAGCCCAAACATGAATGTGGTATTTGTAAAATAGTAATGTTTAACAATGCAAATTCATTAATGAAAATCGTTCAATTATCAGATGGCTGGAGATTTGACACGTGTTGCCAGTGTGATCAAGATTGAAGATTTGACTCGCATGGTGGCTAGCGGAGAGAATGATGGCATGCAGACATTGGTTATTGACAGCAACAGTGGGGCAGATGTGACAGAGGTTGTACACACCTCAACTCATGCAGCTGAAGCTCTGGAGGGTTTGCAAGCCCTCGCAGAACAGGCTGGACTCATAGATAACATCATTGAAGAGCAGGTTAGCTGGCCATTCACATGTTATTGGATATTTACAATGATTTCACAAATGATGTTTGAGTGTTTAGACTCAGTCTTTTTGTTGTTTAGACTCAGTTGTTTTTGTTTATTTTTCTAATTATGCTTTATAGTTGAAAGTCTGTTTATGTAAATTACATCTGTGTTGGTTGGTTAGATAACCAGTTCAAATTATAAATAGCGACTTGACTATTTTGTTCTCTTTGATTGTGTGCCATCATATACATATGTATTTGGGGGACTGCGCGGTCTCCAGGTATGGTGTCCGCCTTGAGTGCTGGAGGTCCCGGGTTCAGGCCCCGGTGAGGATCGGGATTTTTTTTCATGTGGACTTGTCGTAATAAAATTTCCCCTGGTCTCTGGGTAGTGAGACCGGACGCCTGTGTGTATTGTTGCGCACGCAAATAATCCCTTGTCAGTTGGAAATCGAAAAAGAGTAGCATAACGGCACTGCCCGGGCAAAATTTCAAGTTAAAAATCTACCCAAAGTATTTCAGGATCCTCGCTGGAGCTACGTAGTTCATGCACTGAGCTGAGTTTCTCCAGACTCAGGTTTGAGTTAGGAGGAGAATGGAGCACTTATGGGTTACACCTGTGTGCCGTGATCCATCGACTAAATGGCTAAACTAAACGACTATATACATATGTAACGTACATTGCTGACCGATGTAGTCCCAATGAAACCAGTCAGTGTAGTCACATTTTGGAAATCTAAGTGGTTCCATCTTCAGGCTTTCTCACTTTCTGTCTCTCACACAAAGGCAGACATAAATTACCAGCAGTTATGACAAATATGTCTTACCACCACAGCAAAGCTTTTGTGAATTCTTGCAGCCTTGTTGCAGATGATATTGACTTGTTTCAGTGTGAGTGACTTCATAGACCAGCATTGTACTTGACACATGGACTGAAATGGTCGCAGAGTTGTCGTCAGATGTGGCCATGCTTCAGTGGTTGTTGTGAAAGGAAGAACGCTCATTCATTTTATTATCCAGATCCTTTGTTTTCTGCTCCTGTATCCTACCACTTTTTAACCCTGATAATGATAATTCTTTGTTACAACGACAGTTTCTACCTCTCTCTAACCCTGATAACTCTTTGTTACAACTACAGTTTCTACCTCTCTCTAACCCTGATAACTCATTGTTACAACTGCAGTGTCTCCCTCTCTCTAACCCTGATAACTCTTTGTTACAACTGCAGTGTCTCCCTCTCTCTAACCCTGATAACTCTTTGTTACAACTACAGTTTTTCCCTCTCTCTAACCCTGATAACTCTTTATTACAACTACAGTGTCTCCCTCTCTCTAACCCTGATAACTCTTTATTACAACTACAGTTTCTACCTCTCTCTAACCCTGATAACTCTTTGTTACAACTACAGTTTCTCCCTCTCTCTAACCCTGATAACTCTTTGTTACAACTACAGTGTCTCCCTCTCTCTAACCCTGATAACTCTTTGTTACAACTACATTGTCTCCCTCTCTCTAACCCTGATAACTCTTTGTTGATAACTCTTTGTTACAACTGCAGTGTCTCCCTCTGTCTAACCCTGATAACTCTTTGTTACAACTAGTTTTTCCCTCTCTCTAACCCTGATAACTCTTTGTTACAACTACATTGTCTCCCTCTCTCTAACCCTGATAACTCTTTACAACTACAGTTTCTCTCTCTAACCCTGATAACTCTTTGTTACAACTACAGTTTCTCTCTCTAACCCTGATAACTCTTTGTTACAACTACAGTTTCTCTCTCTAACCCTGATAACTTTTTGTTACAACTACAGTTTCTCCCTCTCTCTAACCCTGATAACTCTTTGTTACAACTACATTGTCTCCCTCTCTCTAACCCTGATAACTCTTTGTTACAACTACATTGTCTTCCTCTCTCTAACCCTGATAACTATTTGTTACAACTATAGTGTCTCCCTCTCTTTAACCCTGATAACTCTTTGTTACAACTACTGGTCTCCCTTTCTCTAACCTTGATAATTCTTTGTTACAACTACAGGTTTTGTCAGTTGATCTGAGCTGCCAGGTTGTCATGTGTTTGAATCTCCATTGAGGCAGGTTTTGTCAGTTGATCTGAGCTGCCAGGTTGTCGTGTGTTTGAATCTCCATCGAGGCAGGTTTTGTCAGTTGATCTGAGCTGCCAGGTTGTCGTGTGTTTGAATCTCCATTGAGGCAGGTTTTGTCAGTTGATCTGAGCTGCCAGGTTGTCATGTGTTTGAATCTCCATCGAGGCAGGTTTTGTCAGTTGATCTGAGCTGCCAGGTTGTCGTGTGTTTGAATCTCAATTGAGGCAGGTTTTGTCAGTTGATCTGAGCTGCCAGGTTGTCATGTGTTTGAATCTCCATCGAGGCAGGTTTTGTCAGTTGATCTGAGCTGCCAGGTTGTCGTGTGTTTGAATCTCCATTGAGGCAGGTTTTGTCAGTTGATCTGAGCTGCCAGGTTGTCGTGTGTTTGAATCTCCATCGAGGCAGGTTTTGTCAGTTGATCTGAGCTGCCAGGTTGTCGTATGTTTGAATCTCCATTGAGGCAGGTTTTGTCAGTTGATCTGAGCTGCCAGGTTGTCGTGTGTTTGAATCTCCATCGAGGCAGGTTTTGTCAGTTGATCTGAGCTGCCAGGTTGTCGTATGTTTGAATCTCCATTGAGGCAGGTTTTGTCAGTTGATCTGAGCTGCCAGGTTGTCGTATGTTTGAATCTCCATTGAGGCAGGTTTTGTCAGTTGATCTGAGCTGCCAGGTTGTCGTATGTTTGAATCTCCATTGAGGCAGGTTTTGTCAGTTGACCTGAGCTGCCAGGTTGCTAGTATATAATGGGTACCAGGAAATGGTTTATACAAACATGGCACTAGCACCATGTATCCAGTGTGTCTCTGGCATGTGAAAGGGTCCTCTACTTGACTTCCATTGTAAGGAGCAAGAGTATGGATTGTTGTACTCCAGGTTTTGAAACCATGACAGAACTGTTGACATTATTTGCACGATTTCTTGGCTGGAGTATTTTGCTGCATCTCGTCAGAGTTCTGCGTATCACATAAAGTGAGTAAATAAATAATACTTGAAATGAAATACTAAGTACAGTCTAGCAATGGCTAGAATCGCCTAATAGATAATGCTTCGATATATTTGAGCAATCGATTATTGTTTGCTATGCAAACAGAAGTGCTTGCTGTTAAATCTTAGACTTCAGTGAGGATAACGTTCTCCACATTCAAACAATGTCAGCATCTCTGTGCGTAGTATTTCAACCAAAGTATTATTTGTTGACTCTCTTCACATGATATATAACTGCATCTAATAAGTTGCAGCAAAATATGCCAGCCAAGAAATGGTGCAGTCTTTTGTTTATGGCGTCTGTTTAAGTTTTCTTAGGAAATACATTGTTTTGAAATTATTTGTGTTTTGTGCTTGACATTTCTGAATGAGAAATGATCTCTGAGTTTATAGCTGCTGCAGGACATAATAGATTTGATTACCCTTACCATTTAAGTAAATGCATGATTTCTATTGAATTGTTGGTGTATTTGAAGATGAAGAAACTCATGTTTGCCTGACCTATCATTGTCAGGTGCCTGTGCTGGACGAACAACAGACAATTGTGATTGAGCAAAATGGCAGCACCACTGAAATCGTAGGAACAGTAGAAACCATTGGAAACCTGCAGCACATAGTTCACCACTCACTAGAGGCTATGGCCAGCCCAGGTGGGGATGGAACTGAAAGGCTGGAGTTGTCAGAGGATCAGCTTTCAAGTCTGAGAACTGGAGACGTGGTTGAGATGGAAGACCAGCTGTATCTGGTGGAGTTGACTCAGGACCCCAGCAACCCACATAAACAGGTTCTGTCATTTCTGCCCATAACAACAGTAACCCAGTGACCATATGGTTATCAGATGTCAGGCCTAGAAGTGGAGGTGCTACAGACGAAAAACCAGCTATGTGCTGCTGTGTCCACCAGGAGCCAAGCCGCCCACATATATTTATACTTTTCTTATGGTAGCCACAGCTGCAGTACCCCATGGTCATGTTACCGTAGGATCAGAGGTAGCCTAGAAGTAGAGATGTGCCAGAGATGAAAGACTAGCTGTATGTTGTTGAGTTACCCTAGGATTCAAGCTACCCAGAAAACAAGTCACCACAGCTGCATAATAAGATCAACAGTAGCCATATTGTTAAATATGAGACTAGTTAACTAGATTGTGATGGGCAGGTGTTCATGTCTTTGTAGCATGTAATGTCTTAGCTAGTCTGCTATTTATGTTTACACCATATCACAGCTTTAGGAGGTGGATGTCTTAGCTAGTCTGCTATTTATGTTTACACCATATCACAGCTTTAGGAGGTGGATGACTTGTTCACTTGTGCCTTCTCCAGCTAAGAATAATCAACAGTTTTGACAACTCTGTGAGCTAGAATTGTATTAGCCTTGCTGTAATACCAGGCCACCGAGTTGCTGCAACTAAATGTTACATTGCTGGGTTAGAGTAGAAGAGATATCCTTTTCTGAGCCTGTTCTGTCACTTGAGGGGTCTGGAACATTTTCTCTGTGTCATAATTTGTTTGTGATTTGTTAGAATTTACATCATCTCATCGTTTCCAAGTACTAAATGTACCTGTCATTCACACTTGTAAGATTGGGGGGAGAGATAGATTCCTCTAGGAACCGAGACATGTAGGCCCTGAATTTATTATTGTGATACTAAGATCACTGCCCACCATTGTGAGTGATACTAAGATCACTGGCCACCATTGTGAGTGATACTAAGATCACTGCCCATCATTGTGAGTGATACTAAGATCACTGCCCATCATTGTGAGTGATACTAAGATCACTGCCCATCATTAGGGTACACATAGGGACCATACTTTGTCTGCTAACAGAGTGTACACTCATGTCATAAATAACCTAGAAAAAAGTAGTACTTTTCATGTGTATGATGTCCATGGGGTGTAATTAAAGCATCTTGTTGCCATTGTTTATATTTTTCTTGTAAGTATGAGTATCTAGATTTCATATATTACAGCAGTGAAACAGTACAGTATTCTTGTAACTATGAGTATCTAGACTTCATATATTACATCAGTAAAACAGTTCTGTATTCTTGTAACTATGAGTATCTAGACTTCGTATATTACATCAGTAAAACACTTCAGCATTATTGCACACCCCTTGAGATGTATTGGTTTTATGGTGCTGTTCTCATAGTTGTGTAGACCAATCAGCACTCACTGAGCCATGTGGTCAGTGTGGCGCCAGTTGTACCTACTTCCCAGGGCATTTTCTGGCACCCATTTAGGCTGGGTCCACCTGGTCACCCAGCTCAGTTTAAATAATCCACCTCAGTGGGTTCTGAACACAGGACCATGTGTATACCCACACAAGCTCTGATGCTCTCAACATATCCCTGAGATGTTGAGTTGTGTGGCGGCACTTTCTGTGCATGTCTGGCTCCCACATGCCAGGGCTACTTTGATGCAATATCAGCAAACTGTCATTATGGCATCTATCTCCCATATATACATGCATATCAACTGTCGCCCATACTGATGCATCCAAAGGTAGCTATGTCCACACAACAACAGATAATAAACAGCACATTCACACCAACCCTAAGCTACCAATTTCATACTTGGGCATTATACAAATCACACCTACATAAAATCACACCTGTGAGGAGAGCTGCCGACTTAACAATCCGAGACAGAATAAGACATGTTATCAGACAGACTGTGGGATCAACACCTTGTGCCACATTTATCGAAAGACAGAAGATCAAATGGTTTGACCATGTTGTTAGAATGCAACACAATCAACTACCATCACTGGCCTTATATCATAGATCATCTGCGATGAGAGCAAGAGGACGTTCAAGAAGAAAATGGATTGACGACATCAAAGATATTGTACAGTCACATGGAATGACACTATCCAATGCCACCCATCGGGCGCTGGAGCGCCAATTATTCCTGCCCACGATGCTTGACAGCAAAAGTGGATGATGATGATGATTTACCATAGATGACACGTGGGGAAGACTTCAGGACTGAGAATGGAAACCCCTGCTGGTGTAGGATGTGTCTAGGGCAGTTCCTAACCTTGCAGCAGAGGCCTTTCCTCTCTTGGCAGCCAGCCATCTCTGTTGGCCTGGAAAATCGTGGTTCTTGTTTGTCAGTCCCTAGTGGGGCTAGGGTTGGTTAGTTTAACATTTAGTCCTTGTGGTGTGTCATGGGGGAAAAACTAGTATATAATGACAGAATTTCCTAGCTACATAAAGGCTGAGTCTCTAAAAGCTGGTTGATTAATTTAGAAAGATAGTTTAAGGGATGGCCTCAATAGAAAGTGAATTCATGTGTATACAAAGTTAAAGCATAATAAAATATTCATCTGCTCCCCTTTGCATCTTGACTAGCTGCTGATAGTGAGAATCTGGGTTGACATTCTGAAACTGATACTACTGGTTCACTCATTGCCATGGAGTTAAATCACATGAGGTCTCTACACATTTGACCCGTTCAGCCAGTCTGTACAACTCAGATTATTGGGTTCTCATTTAATGAGGCAGAGCGGACCCCAGAGCCTGTGGTCATGAACATATATAGCCTCAAGGGGGCCCAGTACCATCAGGCAGGCAGGGAAAGGCACTACGGTACTGTGACTCCTTCATCATTGATATGTTCAGCAGTGACTTGAATAGGTGGTTGTATCTGTGATAATCATCACAAACTTGTACATTAGTCAGTTTGGTGCTTATATAGTTTGTCACATGATTTTACTTATAAGTTAGATATTTAGGTAATATTAGATAAATCCACTGACTGAAAAATGAACACCAGAACACATTATAACAGAAATAATGGCATGCAGTCTACAGGGTGATAAAGGAAATGTTAGAGTATTCAAATGAACATATCAGATGATTGAAAGAAAGCATATTATTGTTTTTGGTTTCAAATTGATGAATGTTAGATACTTGTCGATACAACTATCTTTTCTTTGTCCTACCAGAACCATGCTTTCTTAAGTCGGTTATTCATTGTGAATTGTATCACTTGCTTGTTAAAAACTGTTTATGAATAGGGGGACTATATATTGAACATTCAGATATGAGAACTTGTTACATGGTTCCTGTTTAGTATGTCCAATACAGGCATTAAACGTGTGAAATTATGTGCAGGATGTACCAAATCAAGCAGCTTTACACTTTGTGGGTTCATTACAGGTGGATGTCACTGAAGTGGCCAACAACTAATATAGATTTCTCACATCTTAAATACTAAGTAGATCCACTCCATTGATCACATAGGATCCGTATAAGTGGACCTGTTGTGCTGGCCATGCAGGGATCCATTAATAACAGCCAAAGTACTAGCGTCTAGTGTGACAGTTATGTTGTGGATAAGAAGAGACATATAACAGGCCGCTACCGACTTGCACAGATGTTGATTGGTCAACCGACACTGTTGGAGTTGGCATCACATATGACCTAGCATGCAGGACAATGTTAGTGTGTTATGGGAACACTCACCTTGATGTGGTTTCTATATAATTAGTCTATCACTGATCTCTGTGATAGCTTGCTATTTCTATCCAGGATTTTTAACATGTTATTGCACTTTCTAACTCTGGGAAAAGGCTGCGTTTCAGGGGGTGAAAAGTACTTTATGTAATACGTCACTTTAATTGAGTGTCATAAAGAGAGTACTGAAATGTTATATAGAACATGTTCTGCTGTGAATTAACAAAAAGCTGGAAGGGGAAATGTTGTGAATACCTTTGACTGCCAGGGTAGCTAACAGCGATGGTTTGGCTAATGAAAGTAGAACATTATATGCAACAACACAACAGAGAAAAAAAAAACCAAGTGTTCTGTGGTCATGTAATGAGAAGAGGGGCATTAAAGAAGATGATGACAGGAAGGATCAGTGGGAGAAGAGGCAGATAATTGATGCTGTATGGTCTCAGATGGTGGCGAGGAGGAATATCGGTAGAATTGGTCCAGAACACAAATTGTATTCGTGATTGTGTGTGTGCTCATCATAACAAACTTGTTCAATCAAAAAACAGTTTGGTGCTGATATACTGTACTATCTGGACTTCAAGGAATATAGTGAGCAAGCTTAATTGGTAGTCAGATGTGAAGGCTAACCCGGTCAACAAACACCTGTAGAAGTCGGATGTGCCAGCCTAAGGGTGCAAATAAAATTGGCACGACGCAATTACATCTGAAAGAAGAAAAAAAACACCCCGGTTGAACGCAGAAGAAGATGATGTGAAGGTCAGACTGCATTTCACAAGTATAGTGAGAAGTCTGATTGCACGAATACAAGTACCTGATTTTAGTGGTCAAGTGTTGTAATATATAGCCGTTTATGTTTGTAGGTGATCCAGATATTTAACAATGTGAAATACATTTTAGAATTTACATGCTTTAAATGAATCCCAGATATCCCCTCTTGTCAGCGTGAAGATCTGTTATCTTTTTGATTGCATTACATTTGTTTAGTGCACTCTTGACAGGATCTATCCATTTGATTCGCTGATTGGGTGCCATTCTCATACAATGTCCAAAGTACTTTGTTGTCTCTACATATTCAATGCAGAGAATAAATTCCCTATATTTCTGATGTCATTATTGATGATATACCTCTCAAATGATGTCCTTAGTTAAGAAACAAAATAAGTGACCCCTAGTGAATATTAAACCATCGTTGAGTTTACACACAATGGAATGAGCCTCATGAAGGCGAGTCACCTTCTATAGTCCTGCCCAACTGACAACAATGAGTGTAAACAAATGTGGCATCATCCGACTTCATTCCATCTGACACTGTACAGAATTGTCCTGAAACTGATACTTTCATTAGAGACTTTAATGTGGTCTTGAGTACAAGCGAAGAAAAAGAAATGAGTGTGAATTTGCAAACAATCAAATGATTGTGGTTTTGTGTAAGTTTGTGAGAGTTAGTCTTGTTTACTGTGCAGGACATTGAGACATTGATGTTCAGAATATTGCTGTAATATTACACTATTTTGTTTTGCATAAATTATTGTATATTCATAAATTATAACTCATTTACAATACTAACTGCATGGTCGAAAGTAACGAGTGGCACTATGTACATATTATTTGTGGATGCTGGACATACAACAGTGTCTAGCCGATGCCATGCAGGTGATGATTTGTTTTGTAGAAATAAAAATTCTGCTTCAATAGATTGTTTTATCTTTCTGCTGTCTGCTCAGATTGTATATTGGGGAGTTATCTCTGTCACTGGGGTAAGTATAACAAATATTTTACTGGATAAAATGTCGTAGAAAGATAACATTCCATATTACAGGAGTGTCCTGACAGCCCAGAGCAAGGCGTAGCATATTAATGTATAGGGAAGTCTGGAAAGATAATGTTAAACCATTTGTTGGATGAAATTCTCATCTTTATCCAGTATAAATGCATAAAAGGCATACACACAGCACATGGTTGTGTTATCTGGGTATACCTAAACGATAATTGTGGATTCATGCTGGTCCTGAATCCTGCCCTGTCCAGTTTATACAAGCTGAAGTTTACAGCACCTGTTATGGCTGGCTCTATCTACCTGTTTTGGCTGGCTGTCTACCTGCTGGCTCTATCTACCTGTTATGGCTGGCTCTATCTACCTGTTTTGGCTGGCTGTCTACCTGTTATGACTGGCTCTATCTACCTGTAATGACTGGCTCTATCTACCTGTTATGACTGGCTCTATCTACCTGTTTTGGCTGGCTGTCTACCTGTTATGACTGGCTCTATCTACCTGTAATGACTGGCTCTATCTACCTGTTATGGCTGGCTCTTATCTACCTGTTTTGGCTGGCTGTCTACCTGTTATGACTGGCTCTATCTACCTGTAATGACTGGCTCTATCTACCTGTTATGGCTGGCTCTATCTACCTGTTTTGGCTGGCTGTCTACCTGTTATGACTGGCTCTATCTACCTGTAATGACTGGCTCGATCTACCTGCTGGCTGGCTCTATCTACCTGTTATGGCTGGCTCTATCTACCTGTTATGGCTGGCTCTATCTACCTGTTATGGCTGGCTCTATCTACCTGTTATGGCTGGCTCTATCTACCTGTTATGGCTGGCTCTATCTACCTGTAATGACTGGCTCGATCTACCTGCTGGCTGGCTCTATCTACCTGTTATGGCTGGCTCTATCTACCTGTAATGACTGGCTCGATCTACCTGCTGGCTGGCTCTATCTACCTGTTATGGCTGGCTCTATCTACCTGTAATGACTGGCTCGATCTACCTGCTGGCTGGCTCTATCTACCTGTTATGGCTGGCTCTATCTACCTGCTGGCTGGCTCTATCTACCTGTTATGGCTGGCTCTATCTACCTGTAATGACTGGCTCGATCTACCTGCTGGCTGGCTCTATCTACCTGTTATGACTGGCTCTATCTACCTGTAATGACTGGCTCGATCTACCTGCTGGCTGGCTCTATCTACCTGTTATGGCTGGCTCTATCTACCTGTTACTGCTGGCTCTATCTACCTGTTATGGCTCTATCTACCTGTTATGGCTGGCTCTATCTACCTGTAATGACTGGCTCGATCTACCTGCTGGCTGGCTCTATCTACCTGTTATGGCTGGCTCTATCTACCTGTTACTGCTGGCTCTATCTACCTGTTATGGCTCTATCTACCTGTTATGGCTGGCTCTATCTACCTGTTATGGCTGGCTCTATCTACCTGTTATGGCTGGCTCTGTCTACCTGCTGGCTCTATCTACCTGTTATGGCTGGCTCTATCTACCTGTTATGGCTGGCTCTGTCTACCTGCTGGCTGGCTCTGTCTACCTGTTATGGCTGGCTCTATCTACCTGTTATGGCCGGCTCTATCTACCTGTTATGGCTGGCTCTATCTACCTGTTATGGCTGGCTCTATCTACCTGTTATGGCTGGCTCTGTCTACCTGTTATGGCTGGCTCTACCTGTTATGGCTGGCTCTGTCTACCTGTTATGGCTGGCTCTAACTACCTGTTATGGCTGGCTCTATCTACCTGTTATGGCTGGCTCTGTCTACCTGTTATGACTGGCTCTATCTACCTGTTATGGCTGGCTCTATCTACCTGTTATGGCTGGCTCTATCTACCTGTTACTGCTGGCTCTATCTACCTGTTATGGCTGGCTCTATCTACCTGTTATGGCTGGCTCTGTCTACCTGTTATGGCTGGCTCTGTCTACCTGTTATGGCTGGCTCTATCTACCTGTTATGGCTGGCTCTATCTACCTGCTGGCTCTATCTACCTGTTATGGCTGGCTCTGTCTACCTGCTGGCTGGCTCTGTCTACCTGTTATGGCTCTATCTACCTGTTATGGCTGGCTCTATCTACCTGTTATGGCTGGCTCTATCTACCTGTTATGGCTGGCTCTGTCTACCTGCTGGCTCTATCTACCTGTTATGGCTGGCTCTATCTACCTGTTATGGCTGGCTCTATCTACCTGCTGGCTGGCTCTGTCTACCTGTTATGGCCGGCTCTATCTACCTGTTATGGCTGGCTCTATCTACCTGTTATGGCTGGCTCTATCTACCTGTTATGGCTGGCTCTATCTACCTGTTATGGCTGGCTCTGTCTACCTGTTATGGCTGGCTCTAACTACCTGTTATGGCTGGCTCTATCTACCTGTTATGGCTGGCTCTGTCTACCTGTTATGACTGGCTCTGTCTACCTGTTATGGCTGGCTCTATCTACCTGTTATGGCTGGCTCTATCTACCTGTTATGGCTGGCTCTATCTACCTGTTACTGCTGGCTCTACCTGTTATGGCTGGCTCTATCTACCTGTTATGGCTGGCTCTGTCTACCTGTTATGGCTGGCTCTATCTACCTGTTATGGCTGGCTCTATCTACCTGTTATGGCTGGCTCTGTCTACCTGCTGGCTCTATCTACCTGTTATGGCTGGCTCTGTCTACCTGCTGGCTGGCTCTGTCTACCTGTTATGGCTGGCTCTATCTACCTGTTATGGCTGGCTCTATCTACCTGTTATGGCTGGCTCTATCTACCTGTTATGGCTGGCTCTATCTACCTGTTACTGCTGGCTCTACCTGTTATGGCTGGCTCTGTCTACCTGTTATGGCTGGCTCTGTCTACCTGTTATGGCTGGCTCTATCTACCTGTTATGGCTGGCTCTATCTACCTGTTATGGCTGGCTCTGTCTACCTGCTGGCTCTATCTACCTGTTATGGCTGGCTCTATCTACCTGTTATGGCTGGCTCTGTCTACCTGCTGGCTCTATCTACCTGTTATGGCTGGCTCTGTCTACCTGCTGGCTGGCTCTATCTACCTGTTATGGCTCTATCTACCTGTTATGGCTGGCTCTATCTACCTGTTATGGCTGGCTCTATCTACCTGTTATGGCTGGCTCTGTCTACCTGCTGGCTCTATCTACCTGTTATGGCTGGCTCTATCTACCTGTTATGGCTGGCTCTATCTACCTGTTATGGCTGGCTCTGTCTACCTGCTGGCTGGCTCTGTCTACCTGTTATGGCTGGCTCTATCTACCTGTTATGGCCGGCTCTATCTACCTGTTATGGCCGGCTCTATCTACCTGTTATGGCTGGCTCTATCTACCTGTTATGGCTGGCTCTATCTACCTGTTATGGCTGGCTCTGTCTACCTGTTATGGCTGGCTCTATCTACCTGTTATGGCTGGCTCTGTCTACCTGTTATGGCTGGCTCTAACTACCTGTTATGGCTGGCTCTATCTACCTGTTATGGCTGGCTCTGTCTACCTGTTATGACTGGCTCTATCTACCTGTTATGGCTGGCTCTATCTACCTGTTATGGCTGGCTCTATCTACCTGTTACTGCTGGCTCTACCTGTTATGGCTGGCTCTATCTACCTGTTATGGCTGGCTCTGTCTACCTGTTATGGCTGGCTCTATCTACCTGTTATGGCTGGCTCTATCTACCTGTTATGGCTGGCTCTGTCTACCTGCTGGCTCTATCTACCTGTTATGGCTGGCTCTGTCTACCTGTTATGGCTGGCTCTATCTACCTGTTATGGCTGGCTCTATCTACCTGTTATGGCTGGCTCTATTTACCTGTTACTGCTTTCTCTACCTGTTATGGCTGGCTCTATCTACCTGTTATGGCTGGCTCTGTCTACCTGTTATGGCTGGCTCTATCTACCTGTTATGGCTGGCTCTATCTACCTGTTATGGCTGGCTCTGTCTACCTGCTGGCTCTATCTACCTGTTATGGCTGGCTCTATCTACCTGTTATGGCTGGCTCTGTCTACCTGCTGGCTGGCTCTGTCTACCTGTTATGGCTGGCTCTATCTACCTGTTATGGCTGGCTCTGTCTACCTGCTGGCTCTAACTACCTGTTATGGCTGGCTCTACCTGTTATGGCTGGCTCTATCTACCTGTTATGGCTGGCTCTGTCTACCTGCTGGCTCTATCTACCTGTTATGGCTGGCTCTATCTACCTGTTATGGCTGGCTCTATCTACCTGCTGGCTGGCTCTGTCTACCTGTTATGGCTGGCTCTGTCTACCTGTTATGGCTGGCTCTATCTACCTGCTGGCTGGCTCTGTCTACCTGTTATGGCTGGCTCTGTCTACCTGTTATGGCTGGCTCTATCTACCTGCTGGCTGGCTCTGTCTACCTGTTATGGCTGGCTCTATCTACCTGTTATGGCTGGCTCTGTCTACCTGTTATGGCTGGCTCTATCTACCTGTTATGGCTGGCTCTATCTACTTGTGGGTAACTTGTCTTCTTATAACTTGCCAGAGCAGTGATTGTATGGCCTAATCTGTGACTTTCACACTGCTGTGGGATGTTTAACACACAACTTTCACACTGCTGTGGGATGTTTAACACACAACTTTCACACTGCCCTGGGATATTTAACACACAACTTTCACATTGCCATAGGATGTTTAAGACATACAACTTTCACACTGCCCTGGGATGTTTAACACACAACTTTCACACTGCCCTGGGATGTTTAACACACAACTTTCACATTGCCATAGGATGTTTAAGACATACAACTTTCACACTGCCGTGGGATGTTTAAGACATAAAACTTTCACACTGCCATGGGATGTTTAACACACAACTTTCAGACTGCCATGGGATGTTTAAGACACACAACTTGCACACGGGTCCTTCCTACTTGTGTACAATTACTCAAGAAGGTATCTGACAGCCCAGGAGCCCAGTGGGACGTCCGGTGTCACCAGTCAATTTATTAAAACATTCTCAAGCCTGTGCCAGGATTGGACCAAGTAACTCCTGAACCCACGATGGATACCCAAGCCATGTCTTCCCACTTAAACATCATCTTGTTCCTGTGCCAGGATTGGGCTCATATCAAACGTTAACTTGAATAGGTTGCCACCATTTTGTCACAATCCACTCAACTTCTAAAGTCCATCTCTTGTTATTTACTGACTTGCAAAATATGTCTTCCTCTTGCTTCCTTCCATTATTTCCTCCAACGCTAAAAGATGTGTCTCTTTATTTGCTTGAAGTAGTTTAATTGTTGGAACTTAATCTCATTCAGTCTTTTCCTTGGTCCCAACATTTGAAAATTATTGTTTGCATTCTTTTCTCCTTATGAAATTCATCAAATTTGACAATATAACTACATATGGGTAGCTTTAGTTTTTGCTCTCATATAACTTGCTCATTCACTGGAAGATACAGCTTGTGGAAACATGATGACATCGTTCGCACATTGTGTGTCATGTTGTAGTATCACAGTCTCAACAGACTGCTTTCCCATAGTCAATTTGAACAATGAAGACTCAAACAATAGACTGCACAATTTATTTCCTGGCATACTTTGCAGAATCTCGTAAGGTACATATTGTAGAAATCACACAATATAGACTGATGCAACAAGATCAATCCATCAAGTTGCAATATTCCCCCCCCCCCCCCCCGCATATCCTTTACAGGACATTGCAGTCAACACCAGCATTGTTCAGCTGCTGTTGATGTCTTGGCAAGTTTTACATCCAGTAGTTTGCCATTGCTTTCTAAATGACCAGCAAACATACCTCTGTAAGTAACCAGCGCGACTTGATCCGCTGCCGAATCTTGCGCAGCTGTGTTTCGTACGTGAGTATATGGGATTACGAACAATGTCCTTAACCTTTTTGCCAGGGAGACTGGCAAGTTGCAGTATACAACACACATATTCACACAATAATTTTAAACACATGTCTGTCTGCACAAGGTTGGCTTATGTAAATAAATGGCAGTTGCCTAGCCAGCTTTACCACGCATACAATTTGTGCATTAAAAACAACACATGAAATGCATTGTCCCTTTCAATCACGTGACCGGTTTCCAAAATATTTCAGCTTGATGGATTTATCTTATTGCTTCAGTTTAGTTAGTTGACAGATCATCCTCATTGCATATCGAACCATTCAGTCCATAAGTGCTTGGATCCCCTCCTCAGCAAATCCCGCAGCGTGTAGCAGCTAACGACACCAGTTCTGTGTTGGTTTATCAATCTTCTTTGGCTTCCTGCGTAGTGTTCCTGTTTGGCCACCCCTCTTTTAATTTTCTGTTCTCGCAGTCTGGCCATGGTTGTAGATTCACAGTCATCATTTGGTTCACGCAAAAGTCTTACTTCTCGTAGAGCATTCAGAATGTCAGCCTGGTCCATGGTGCGTCCGCCCTCCACCGTAGCCTCACCTGTGAGCTTTTCAGCCCGCTCATTTCCTTGTACTCCCGCATGCCCTGGCACAAAGATGAAACTAATCTTTGCCAGCCTTTGCTTCAGTTTATATTGTGTGAATTCGGCAGTATGTACCTGACGAGATGTGGCGAATGTGCCAGGCAATAAATGGTGCAGTTTATTGTTCTGAGTCATCGATGCTCAGACTCAGCTCTCACAAGAACAGTAGGTTGTGCTCATCTCAATAAAGAAAACAGTTATTACGTCTTGGTGTTGCTGACACAAGAAAAATCCCTATGTCCAGCCAACGAAGGAAGACAAAATGAGTTCCCTCAAAGCTGAAAATTCAGAAAAATAGTGCTGTCAGGAGACTTCCTGTGACAAGAAGAGAGACTTCTAAAGAGACAGTATATGCAGGAAATCCCAGCCTGTGGACCTATATCTAAGAGACTGAGAAGTTCCCACACAACTGTGTAAAGGTGTTCAGTGGCTGCATGATATCTTGGCTTGGGTTATTAGTGGCATCTAATAATAAAGTTAGTTGCATATTCTTTACAGGGCGTTGTAATCAACCCTAGCATTTTTTGGGCCTGTGTGTGATTTCTTGGCAAGTTTATATTCAGCAGTTTGCCATTGCTTTCTGGCTGGCCAGCACCATTGTTGAAAACCAACACAAGGCTGTCTGCTTCTAAATCGTCCGCAGCTGTGTTTCGAATGCAGGATTATGAATTGCATCTGTAACCCTTTCACACATGAGCCAGCTTGGCAGTGGAAATGTGGTTTCTGAGGAGAATGCAAAGAATACCATGGACAGACAGAAAAACCAATGAACAAGTACTGCAGGAGAAAATGACAATTGTAATTTTATTAGAGAAATTAGATGTAGACAGTCAAACGTTTGGACACATGAGAAAAAATAAACTAGAGAACTTAGTGACAACTGGCAAGATTGAGGGGAAAAGAACAAAGGGAAGGCAGAGAATATCTGGATGGCTGGGCCATGTGGCATAGTCAAAATAAACACATGGAGCTGATCCATGACTAGTGATTGTGTAAGATGTCGAAACAAGACAATTCATGCTTATCAGCATGACACATGATGATGATGTTAAAATAATCATCAGACCCTAACAGCGGTTTGGGACTTATGTGGTTTACCAAAGGACATCTTTTTTGGTGAATTACAGATGAGTAAGAGATCTCAGGGTCGGCCTCTACTACGATACAAAGACGTGTGTAAGCAGGACATGACTGATACAGGCATTGATATTGCGCATTGGGAGCAAGCCGCCACTGAACGTGTCGCATGGAGGGCAAAGATCAGAAATGGAATAAAGACAAAGGAGAAAATTATTGCAGATAGGTGACCCACTGAGCAAGTGAGACGTAACATGGTGCTTGATGGTGGAAATGACCATGCGTTCACATGTATCCATTGTGGACACACATTTCCAGCGCAAATTGGTCTGATCAGTTACAATCACTACCGCCATGGGTTGTAGTTATTATGCCTTTTTGAAGCACAATATAACAAACTATCATCTGTCAAGACGGCAAAGTGCCAAGCTTTGCATATGGTCACTAATATGCTCACTTGACTTTGTGTGTGTGCCTGGTTCTGCCTCTACAACGATTCTCAGGAGGTCTGCACCAGGTTTGGCTAATCAAGCATGTTGACACTCCAGACATTCGTCACTGCAGACGTGAATAGGCTGCACAAAACAGAACCTGGCTCCCAATGAGCCGTAGCAGAAAAAGTACCTAAAACGGAACTCTCCTGTGCGTTGCACGATTTTTAAATCTGTAAATTGGTAAAATCTGCGAATTGGTCTGATCAGTTACAATGACTACCGCCATGGGTTGTAGTTATTATGCCTTTTTGAAGCACAATGTAACAAACTATCGTCTGTCAAGACGGCAAGGTGCAAATTTTGCATATGGTCACTAATATGCTCACTGAACTTTGTGTGTATGCCTGGTTCTGCCTCTACAACGATTCTCAGGAGGTCTGCACCAGGTTTGGCTAATCAAGCATGTTGACACTCCAGACATTTGTCACTGCAGACGTGAATAGGCTGCACAAAACAGAACCTGGCTCCCAATGAGCCGTAGCAGGAAAAGGACCTAAAACGGAACTCTCCTGTGCATTGCACGATTTTTAAATCTGTAAATTATATTTCTAGACTATCCTGTTGCTATATGCAAAATTTAATTATGCAGAAGATGATACCAAAGGCCATTACATGGCACTGGTACAAAAGTGAAACAAGTACATGGGTGTTACAAACTTTTAGACATGATGCAAGAGCTAGCTGGAGGTTTAAAAATAATAACAGGCTAGTGTAATAAATCATGATCAATGAATCAGCAAACAGGGTTTCATTCTTCAATGTGTGAAGTCAACACGTGAATGCTAAGTTAATAGTGTATGTAGTTTAATGCAGTAGAAAATACAATATCTTCAAGAAATCAAATGAGCTCTGGTAGAAAAGGGTGGTTGGATTAAAATCAAGGAAAACAGAAGCAGATCATAATCACATATTCTGAAAATAACAATGCTGAAATACATTATAAAATAAATTACATAAAGTGAAACAGATGTCAGAAGTTTCAGGCTTCACCCAAACCATGCATTACCATTTGAGTACATCTCAGTGCATGCAACACAGTGTGTTGGACCACCATCTTAGTCAGTGGTTCTCAACCGGTGAGGAATTCCCCTCCAGGGGAAATTGTAGGGTTTCGGGGGGGGGGGGGGGGGGGGGGGGGGGGGGGGGAATTAAGATTATTTCAAGATCACATTAATACAAGAACCAGTTACTTGATATTGTTTTTCCCTCTAAATTTTACAGTTCTGTACTTCTTGCCCTCATGAAATTTGTTTTATAACGTAAGTAGATCCGCAAATCACATTTTATGTAGATATTTAGACTTGTTCTAATATGTGTTATTAAATTTAGCTTCCATTTTTATGTATACTGTGTAAGGGTGGAGGGGATTTATAGGGAGTAAATTCCAAAGAGGGGAAAATGACGTTCTGAACATATGGTAAAGGGGGGCATGGGCCAAAAAAGGTTGAGAACCACTGATCTAAGTGATCCAGGCTGGCAGCTCAAACAAAAGCAGTCACCTCATACATTTGTGTACCAGTGCAGTTTAAAGTATGGTTATGCCAGTACAACCGCCAGACACTGCTGAATATTTAACATTATTTTGGTTTCTTAAAATATAAAAAGGACATACTGAGCCTTTAACAAATCTAATTATCCATGGCATTCTTCATGTGACTTTGAAGTGAAACTGATAGAAACATGACATCAATAGATGAACAGATCTATTTATTTACATGTGGTGTGCACCTGTGCCATCCAGTAAGAACATGCTGTTCAACAACACCATGTACATGTCATTTATGTACAGTCAGCCAGATGATCTGACATGATTAAGAACAAACAATATTCAAGGAACTGACCAAGTGAATGTTTCACTTTATGTCAAACATAACATAGAACAAACAACACCACACAGCGAAGTGAATATTTCACTCTAATACATATGATCATCAAGCATGACATAGAACAAACAACAATATTTAAGGAACTCTCCACACAGCGAAGTGAATATTTCACTCTAACACATATGATCATCAAGCATGACATAGAACAAATAACATTATTCAAGGAACTGAGAACATAGCCAAATGAATATTTCACTGGAATATATGAATATGTCAGAATGATTCCCAGGCTAGATATCCTAGCGCTATGTTTTGCCAGATGTCACTTGCTCCAGGCACATGATGCAAATCTTCACAATCATTTCTAACAATGGTTGAATAGGTCAAAGTTCTACTTGCATAAACTTAACTGGGTCTAGGGACAATTAAACATCCACAATCCACAGGCATGCAAGCACTTCAGAGTTCAAACTATGCTGAGCTGAGGAGAAACGCTGAGGACAACACAGTGACACAATCACATGATTCAACACCAACACAGTGACACAATCACATGATTCAACACCAACACTGCTGAGCTGAGGAGAAACGCTGAGGACAACACAGTGACACAATCACACGATTCAACATCAACAGAGTGACACAATCACATGATTCAACACCAACACAGTGACACAATCACATGATTCAACACAGTGACACAATCACATGATTCAACATCAACACAGTGACACAATCACATGATTCAACACCAACACAGTGATACAATCACATGATTCAACACAGTGACACAATCACATGATTCAACACCAACACAGTGACACAATCACATGATTCAACACCAACACAGTGACACAATCACATGATTCAACACCAACACAGTGACACAATCACATGATTCAACACCAACACAGTGACACAATCACATGATTCAACACCAACAGAGTGACACAATCGCATGATTCAACACCAACACAGTGATACAATCACATGATTCAACACAGTGACACAATCACATGATTCAACACCAACAGAGTGACACAATCACATGATTCAACACCAACAGAGTGACACAATCACATGATTCAACACCAACACAGTGACACGAATCACATGATTCAACACCAACACACAATGATACAATCACATGATTCAAACCACAACAGAGTGAACAAGTCACATGATTCAACACCACACAGTGACACAATCACCTGATTCAACACACAACACAGTGACACAATCACATGATGCACACGCAACAGTGGCACAATCACATGATTCACACCACACAGTGACACAATCACATGATTCAACACCAACACAGTGACACAATCACATGATTCAACACCAACACAGTGACACAATCACATGATTTCAACACCCAACACAGTGACACAATCACATGATTCAACACAGTGACACAATCACATGATTCAACACCAACACAGTGACACAATCACATGATTCAACACGGGACACAATCACATGATTCAACCCCAACACAGTGACAAAATCAAAAAGTTCAACACCAAAACGGACCAATCACATGATCAACCAGTGACAAAATCAAATGATTCAACCCCAAACACCGGACAAATCACATGTTTTCAACACCAACACAGTGACACAATCACATGATTCACACCAACAAAAATCATTGGACAGAAAACCAACTCCAAAAAGCAAAGATAAATCAAAACTAAAACATGATAATATCCTAGAAGAAATAAATAAATTTAGTTGATAAGTGCAATATATAAAGGGAAAACTTTCATTTTAAAAATTTCAGTATGAAGAGTTTTTTAAAATGGGGTTTTTCAAACTTCTTGGCAAGCGACGAAGAGTGCCCAAACATGAATAGACTGAAGATATGTCCAGCTGTGGACTAAGTAGCAGAGAACAGATACCATTTAGTGAAGCAAAAGGAAGCTTCAAAACCAATCTAAGGGTGGAACAACTGGCAAATGAACTTAAGCAAAATATGGTGCATTCACAGCATGACAGCAGCATGATCGAATAGATTGCATTTTCTGTTGAATCATAAACATACACATTACTGCAAAACAAAAAAGGAATATATTAGTTCAAATAGTTGAACACTTTCAATCTTGCAACATAACTGCCAAGTAAAGCCTTCATTACCACAAAATAAATAAGAATGAAAGAAAACAATTGCTTAACAGTTAGGGATACCTGAATTGTCAAAATCTAAGCTAAATGATCACCCCTAAATAAATCATTTAACGCTTATATTAAAGTGACTGCTTTGAACCGGAAGACAAAAATTTGATCTGATGGCAACATTGAAAGGTAGAGTAAATGTATATAGTACAAGAAATATACTTCTTTTCATTGATGCAAAAGTCCTAACTCTCTCTCTCTCACACACACACACGCACACATACACACCGGTGAAATTAATTATGCAGATGACCAATAAAGCCTTCAATGGTTAATTCAGCAGTGTATAAATTAGTAAAATGTTGATGATTAACAGAAGAGCATATAATGTGATATATTTCCATAGCTCGTTACAGGTTCTCATTGTCTTTTCAAACAATAGTGTTTTTATACAGCGTAAAAAATCTCTATCTTACACAAATGTAAAATGTTATAGATTATACACAATTTTAAAACAAAATGAACTCCATCAAAACGAGACAAACATATCCACACACAAAAATGTAGACTATTAAATTATCCACAACCTCATGTGAAATCAGATATTCAGAAATAGATGTTAGACCATAATTTGCTTAGACAAATGGGGAAAACAGAAGGTTCCATGTGGCACACTATGTCAAATGCCTGGACAAGTGTGAACAATAGAAGGTCCCATGTTGTACATTGTACCAGCTGCCTGGACAAGTGTGAACAATAGAAGGTCCCATGTGGCACATTGAGCCAAAAGCCTGGACAAGTAGCAACAACTGAAGGTCGGATGTTTCTCATTGCGCCAGATGCCTGGAGAAATGGCAGTCAGAGGCCCCATGTTCCAGATCTTTCATTTCATTTGTTTTTTTTTCTCAATAAACAGCATGATGCACGTTACACAAGCAAAGTCACCAAGATTATAGAAAAATACAACATTCTGGTTCTAATATTAAAATACAACACTCAATAGTCATTATGTAAATTGTAGTTAATTCAACAATTATGCAAAACCTGTAAAGAACCTGACATATCAAATGCTGTCTTGCTATAAAAATGTAAGCAACACATACACATTTAAACTGTTTCATGATGTGATGTTAACTACAGAAAATCTACATCATCATCATGTGCCATGTTGATGAGCATCATGACCACCAGTCTTGGATCAGGCCTGTCTTCTTGCTCTAATTATTTCACATGCCCAAAACATCTGAGCATTTGACTCTTTGTCTTTCCCTTGCTCTTTCCCCATCAAGCTTGCCAGTTGTCACCAAGTTTTCAAGTTGGTTTCTCATCATAACATGACCACATAAATGTTCCAGTCTACATTTCTAATCAATTTACAGTTTTCTTTTGTTTCTTAAGGACTACCTCATTCATTTTTATGTCTGTTCATAATATTCTTTGTACTTTTCTCAGTAACAATATTTCTGCTGCCAGAAGATGTTTAGCCTGTCTACTTATTATCCATGTTTTACATGCATACAACAGTATAGATTCTATTTAGTTCTTTCACACTCCTTTCACACTCCTTTTCTCACTGCAATTGACAGCTGTTATTGGCGAGTATATTTTCCATCTTGCTAAAAGCTACTTTTGGATGACAATTCTTGTTAGTTAGTTAGTTATGTTCCAACTTCATAGTAAAGGGTTGCTCTATAATGCTCCATTCCTGTGCCTGTGAATATTACACAAGAGGCTCCTCACTGCCCCATGTGAAAAATGGAATAGACAGGAGTACTGACAAACCAACATCCCGCACAGGTATCCTATGCATAATGCCGTTGCCAGAATGCCAACACAAAAGTCTGCCGCAGAAAAATAAAGTTCATTGTCGATGGAAGCGGCAGTCATTAGAAAACTAGCAGTCACACATTACTGCATAAGGCAAATCCAGTTTTAGTTCAGCAACTGGCGGCCGCCATGCAATTCACGACACAAAAAACCATCGACTGATATAAAAGAACAATTCTTGTTCCAATCTCTACATGCCATCTTTCATCAGATGTTACGATTGTTCCAAAGTTTTATTGTTTTAAGAACTGTACCATTTACTTGGTTGTTAGAGCAATAGACTGATCTATCACTAGGTGCGACCAACAGGTGGTGGATGGATCATGGAGCGGTCTCTAGACATAGAGGTTAGCTGCATAAATGCTGAATAAGCAGGCATGGACCAACGCAAGCAGTGGTCATTGAGAGAGGCCAGTTAGCTGGTGAGGCAGCTATCTCTATAAAATATCTAAAATCTCTATATCCTCTCCCTTCTGCTGTCATATAAGAGAACCTCTTTACACAAAGGCTAGCGGAGGTAAACCGTAGACAAGCCAATGGAAGGCAAGAGGCAATCACAGCTCTACATCCCTCCAACAATTTCAGACAAACAATGTTATGATTATAGTGAATTGTGAAAGCCAATAGAAGCTTAATACTATAACTATGACTGCATGTAATTCATAATCTGCAATGAACCATCCCAACTTATAAATCTCATTATATTGTATAACTGTGACAATGTATGAAGATCTATGTAAAAACATTACAGAAAACACAAATAATTGCAACAAGTGATACCTGTTATCCTCAAGATAAAGCTGGCAATTATCATCAAGATAACAGTGGTAATCATCATCAAAATAACAGTGACAGTTATCATGAAGATAAAAGTGGTAGTTATCACCTAGATAATAGTGGCAGTTATGCTTAAAATAATGGTGGCAATTATGCTCAAGATACAGGTGGCAATTATCATCAAGATAACAGTGACAGTTATCAAGATAAAAGTGGTAGTTATCATCAATATAATGGTGGTAGTTATCATCAAGATACTGGTGGTAGTTATGATCAAGATAGCAGTGGCAATTACCATCAAGATAATAGTGGTAGTTATCATCAAGACAACCATGCTAGGTATCCTCAAGACAATGGTGGTAGATCTGCATCTCATTACTGTTTCAGTCTGAGAAATCCATCAAGACATCAAAGGCGGTAATAAGCGTAATGAACAATAACAAATGTGCACCACTTTCAAAGAGACTAAACACACTGAAAAGTGGCTGCTGGGGAAGTCACTATTTCTTTAGCATACATTTTTCCATTGTTGGGGTATAAGGGGACAAGCTAATCACTCTCCACACATTTCTAGAAATTGAAAGACTGCCGCTTACTAGAAGTGGTACAAAGTTCATCCTAAAGGCACTAGAAATCACCCCCAGGTGACTTTTATTTCGGATTTTTATAAAGAAAAATGGTTGTCTACGTTTACGGAATTTACCCTTATGGAATATATCCTATATACTGAACACTGCAATTGGTGAAACAATTACATGTCCTCATTTGCTGTTTACAACTGAGCTATGCTTACTAACAGCACTGCAACCCTGCTTTCCTACCTGGATACGCATACAATATTTAAGATCAGATACTAAGAGCTCAGACAGTTTATAGTTTCTCTTCTTCTTCTTAATTGAACTTGTTGTCCCAGACAGTTGTTGCTTGAACTCCTTCTGACCAGACATGTATTACTTGAAAGTAACATTTGACTGCTTGGAAAGATCTCTGATGTAACCCAAGACAGGCAGAGTGTGTTACTGTAGCCATGGTAGCTGATGTAACCAAGACAGGCAGAGTGTGTTACTGTAGCCACGGTAGCTGATGTAACCAAGACAGGCAGAGTGTGGTTACTGTAGCATGGTAGCTGATGTACCAAGACAGGCAGAGTGTGTTACTGTAGCCATGGTAGCTGATGTAACCAAGACAGGCAGAGTGTGTTACTGTAGCCACGGTAGCTGATGTAACCAAGACAGGCAGAGTGTGTTACTGTAGCCATGGTAGTTGCTGTAACCAAGACAGGCAGAGTGTGTTACTGTAGCCATGGTAGCTGATGTAACCCAAGACAGGCAGAGTGTGTTACTGTAGCCATGGTAGCTGATGTAACCAAGACAGGCAGAGTGTGTTACTGTAGCCATGGTAGCTGATGTAACCAAGACAGGCAGAGTGTGTTACTGTAGCCATGGTAGTTGATGTAACCCAAGACAGGCAGAGTGTGTTACTGTAGCCATGGTAGCTGATGTAACCAGACAGGCAGAGTGTGTTACTGTAGCCACGGTAGCTGATGTAACCAAGACAGCAGAGTGTGTTACTGTAGCCATGGTAGTTGCTGTAACCAAGACAGGCAGAGTGTGTTACTGTACCATGGTAGCTGATGTAACCCAAGACAGGCAGAGTGTGTTACTGTAGCCATGGTAGCTGATGTAACCAAGACAGGCAGTGTGTTACTGTAGCCATGGTAGCTGATGTAACCAAGACAGGCAGAGTGTGTTACTGTAGCCATGGTAGCTGATGTAACCCAAGACAGGCAGAGTGTGTTACTGTAGCCATGGTAGCTGATGTAACCCAAGACAGGCAGTGTGTGTTACTGTAGCCATGGTAGCTGATGTAACCAAGACAGGCAGAGTGTGGTTACTGTAGCCATGGTAGCTGATGTAACCAAGACAGGCAGAGTGTGTTACTGTAGCCATGGTAGCTGATGTAACCCAAGACAGGCAGTGTGTGTTACTGTAGCCATGGTAGCTGATGTAACCAAGACAGGCAGAGTGTGTTACTGTAGCCATGGTAGTTGCTGTAACCAAGACAGGCAGAGTGTGTTACTGTAGCCATGGTAGCTGATGTAACCCAAGACAGGCAGAGTGTGTTACTGTAGCCATGGTAGCTGATGTAACCAAGACAGGCAGTGTGTTACTGTAGCCATGGTAGCTGATGTAACCAAGACAGGCAGAGTGTGTTACTGTAGCCATGGTAGCTGATGTAACCCAAGACAGGCAGAGTGTGTTACTGTAGCCATGGTAGCTGATGTAACCCAAGACAGGCAGTGTGTGTTACTGTAGCCATGGTAGCTGATGTAACCAAGACAGGCAGAGTGTGTTACTGTAGCCATGGTAGCTGATGTAACCAAGACAGGCAGAGTGTGTTACTGTAGCCATGGTAGCTGATGTAACCCAAGACAGGCAGAGTGTGTTACTGTAGCCATGGTAGCTGATGTAACCCAAGACAGGCAGAGTGTGTTACTGTAGCCATGGTAGCTGATGTAATCAAGACAGGCAGAGTGTGTTACTGTAGCCATGGTAGCTGATGTAACCAAGACAGGCAGAGTGTGTTACTGTAGCCATGGTAGCTGATGTAACCAAGACAGGCAGAGTGTGTTACTGTAGCCATGGTAGCTGATGTAACCAAGACAGGCAGAGTGTGTTACTGTAGCCATGGTAGCTGATGTAACCAAGACAGGCAGAGTGTGTTACTGTAGCCATGGTAGCTGATGTAACCCAAGACAGGCAGAGTGTGTTACTGTAGCCATGGTAGCTGATGTAACCCAAGACAGGCAGAGTGTGTTACTGTAGCCATGGTAGCTGATGTAACCAAGACAGGCAGAGTGTGTTACTGTAGCCACGGTAGCTGATGTAACCAAGACAGGCAGAGTGTGTTACTGTAGCCACGGTAGCTGATGTAACCCAAGACAGGCAGAGTGTGTTACTGTAGCCATGGTAGCTGATGTAACCCAAGACAGGCAGAGTGTGGTTACTGTAGCCATGGTAGCTGATGTAACCCAAGACAGGCAGAGTGTGTTACTGTAGCCATGGTAGCTGATGTAACAAAGACAGGCAGAGTGTGTTACTGTAGCCATGGTAGCTGATGTAACCCAAGACAGGCAGAGTGTGTTACTGTAGCCATGGTAGCTGATGTAACCCAAGACAGGCAGAGTGTGTTACTGTAGCCATGGTAGCTGATGTAACCCAAGACAGGCAGAGTGTGTTACTGTAGCCATGGTAGCTGATGTAACCCAAGACAGGTAGAGTGTGTTACTGTAGCCATGGTAGCTGATGTAACCCAAGACAGGCAGAGTGTGTTACTGTAGCCATGGTAGCTGATGTAACCAAGACAGGCAGAGTGTGTTACTGTAGCCATGGTAGCTGATGTAACCCAAGACAGGCAGAGTGTGTTACTGTAGCCATGGTAGCCAAGCAGAAAGACCAAGTTGCTTGGTATAGAATGCATTTTCTCAGGAAGGTTAACCCGGTCAACAAATGCCAGCAAAAGTCGGATGTGTCGGCCTAATGGCGCAAGAACGCAGCTCTGCTGTAAACAGGCACAACACAATCACGTCCGAAAAAACTCTCAGGATGAATGCAGAGGAAGAACGCTTTTTTAAAAAGAATACTAGAGTATCATAAACAGGTGACCTACAATGTGTGCACAACATGCAATATTACTGTACTTGAAGTTACCAGATGTTTTTTTAGGGCAACAGCAGATGTGGTTGGGGATTTTTGCAATCATGTATGTAGTGCAGAAGAATGGGTAGATCATTATGGTTTGGAGAGAATGGTGCTGCAGGGATCATGCTGACACTCAAAACTCAGAAGAAAGGCCAGACGGGCATATAATCCGACTGTTGTATAATCAGACTGTTGCTGGTACTATTAGTATTGAGACTCATCGCTAGATGTTGCAGATGAGGACAGAGCACGTCTGGAAATGTCCCGAGTGCTTTGATGTCGGTTCTTGACTCAGCTCATTTTAATACAATAATACCGAATGCAAGAAATGACACCATTTACATGGGGCATTCCCTGACATGTTCTGTCCCCCCTGAAAAAGCCAGCAAAGAGCTCCCACGATGACTACTCTAGTAATGTTTTGATATTTTAGGACAACAAATGACACAACAAATTTTACATTGCCCACTGGAAATACACTGGAAGGGCAGAATGTCAGACGGGCCTGCGTGCCCAATTTTTAACCCTTTGAAAATAGACTTTCGTTCGTTCGTACTTCTCTCACATCCACTGCACAGCAAGAAAATATGAACACTTGTAAACATTCACAAAAGACAATAAACAGATCTCTTCATGGGGAGGCCACAGAAGTTCTCCAAGAGTTCAATGTAAATATATATGGAAGGTGTTCAGCCAGCTAATCTGAGAAAAATATGGTCATGTTGTTATACTCTAATTTCGGGACCTTTAAATGCAGAGCAGCTTTCCCAGGATGATTTATTTTAACTTATTTGTCTCACAGTGTTAGGATGTGAACAGAAATCTGAAACATGCGCTAGGATGTTTTAATTGTTTCTTCCACCCAAGAGTTTCCAATGAAATGACCTATCTAATAATTCAGCCAAAACAGTTTTTTTTTAAATCTATACAGGCAGGCTGTCAATTTAACTCTTTCTGTATGGTTCACCACAGTGAGTAGCTCATTACTTTTCATTTGTGCACAGCTCTCTAAAGTCTGTGTTGTTGCAGACACCCCCCCCCCCCCCCCCAATGCCTCATGTTGTTCTCTAATGCCTAGTCTCAGGCGGATGATGTCCTAAGCCACACTTGTCGCTAAGTTTAGGTGTGTGCGGAGCCTAAGGCTTATGCTCTAAAGTTTCTAAGTCGAACATATTAAAAGTGATCAAGTTTCCAACCATGAGAGTTGATCGGCAGTAAACACTGGACATTTGGCAACATTCAGTGATTTCATTGTTTTGTTATGTTTTTATCCAAATGGTTTGGATGTCAGTGTACACAAAACAGCTCTGTGTAAGTCTAACCTCACTTAGGCTATCTTTCAGCACCTACAAGTATTCATCGACAGTAAACTTTGAACTTTTGGCAATAATTATATGATTTCATTGTTAGTTTCAGTATATTTTCATCAAAATGGTTTGGATGTTGGTGTATACAAAATGGGCCTGTATAAGTCTAACCTCACGTAGGTTATCTATTAGCGTTATTATAATATTTGTATTGCATATTATATGGCTCGGAACGCTGAAGAAGAAGAAGAAGAAGAAGAAGAAGAAGAAGAAGAAGAAGAAGAAGAAGAAGAAGAAGAAGAAGAAGAAGAAGAAGAAGAAGAAGATACAAAGTCATAATTCATGTTAAAATGTCTACTGGTAGTAAAAGTAAAATTAGTTCAAGATAAATATGGAACATGACATTTTAACAGGCTTAGAAGTGATTGGTATGACTACACTATCATTGTTTTCATGTAATACTATAGTAATTTACACTGGAGAAATAAACATCATAAGTGTACTAACCACACGACAAATATCTAATTTAAAATTAACTTATACAAAATATATACAATTTCCATTTTATTATCAGTGAAAATAAAAGCACAAAACATACTTAAGTCAACTACCTTCAATGAGTTGTGCTATGTATGACCTTTTCTGAGTTACAACACACAGAGCCGCAGACTAAATAAACAATAATAAAAAATGCATAAACAGATCTCAATTTATAAATTTACCAAACATCCGTGAGCATGAATGAAGATTATTGCAAGCAAAAATGGATGTTTTTCAATGAATATTGTAACTACTGTTATCCAATTAATGCCACACAGCATGTTGTCGCCATGTGTCACCTGTACTCTGTCTGCTCCACACACATTAATCAATTTATATTATTCACAAGTCTCAAATTACATTCTACATCCAATTTTCTACAATCCAATGTACAACATGACACACTTACTCATTAAGTATGTGCAGAATATTAATTATGCTAATATACCAGTGACACACGGTTCCTCACCCAATGTTCAGTGGGTGCTTGTTCAGAAACGTATTGCATGCAGCAAGTGTTAACAGATCAAGTACTTTAATTACGGAATGGAGAAGCCTAGAGACAGGGTATATGCCCCTGACTCAAGCAGACTGAGTAAGATTCCCTGCTTGTGCACCTACAAATGTTAACCATAAACAAACCCGAGCATGTTATACAACCCCCCCCCCCCCCCCCCCCCCCCCCCCCCCCCCCATTTTTTTTTTGGGTAGTGGATTAGAAAGCCTATCCTTCTCAGTAAAGAGCAAAAAAAAATTAGGAGGACCTTTGTGCATGTTGAGCATGTTAACAATACCTTGGCAATTGGAAACAGAAAATAGTCGGCTGAATAGACAGCCATCCAGGCAAAGTTTGAACATTACCTACACCAAAAATCTGATCTATATGCATGTGTAATTCTAGTGTGTCACAAATGACCAACAATGGTCATATTCTAATATTCCTCCCACACATAACCAACTATGGTTATGCCTATGTTTCTGTCAAAAATTATCAAAAGTAACCACCCCTCATGCATTGCACATACTCTGTGGATTCGTTACACACATGCATTAAGAATATAAGAGATATTTCATGCAGCTAGACTTTCCAAATCATGAAGCATATCTTAGTTAAGACTATTCCATCGTATGCATGAATATTATATTAGAGAAGGACACAACAGAATTCATTCATGGGAAAAGGAGCATGTACTATTTGTCTCATATGACCATGAGAAGACAGAAATTAATTAACATTAAAAAGAGCATGTGTAGACAGCCGGTCATTAAAGCATGTGAAGATAGGAGATCATTCTTAAGTTAAAGCACCTAAAAATATCAGTTCATGTGAACAAGAGAATCTGGACAGCAAAATTGTCATGTGAAAAAGTCCATGTTAACAAAGATGTACATTGGAGCATCTGAAAACACCAATTTATGTGAAATAGAGCATATGAAGACAGCAGTTCATTCATGTGGAAAAGAGTATGTGAAAACAGCATTTCAGTCACTTGGATAAGAGCAAGTGAAGACATGCGAGGAAAACAGCACATGAAGACAGCAGTTCACTCTTGTGGAAAAGTACATGTGAAGACTTCTATTCATTAGAGCATCTGAAAACACCAATGTATGTGGAAAGGAGTATCTGAAGACAGCAGTTCATGTGGAAAGGTATGCATGAAGAGTAGCATTTCACTCACATAAAAAAACAGCACGTGTAGACACCAATTCATGAGAAAAAGAGTATTTTTAGACAGCAGTTCATGAGAAAAGGAGCATAGGAAGACAGCAGTTCATGAGAAAAGGAGCAAGTGAAGACAGCAGTTCATTCATGTAAACAAGAGCATGTGGCATGTTTTCAGATAGTTTATCAGTTTACAGTCCTGTCTTGGTGATACATGTCTGTTTTCCAACTGTATGTTATTAATGCTTATTTTAAACATCTGTAACCTCCTAACTTACTGCTTGTGTTCGATACCAAATCAAAACCCATTAGACGTGACAATGGAAACTACAAACTATGACAGTCATCTCAAGTGTATAAGCATAGCTTCAATCAAGCTATAGCCTCAAACAAATTAACATAAATGGCGACCTTCTTTAGGTTCCTGTTTCACTGTGTCATCAATCGTCAGCCGTTCTTATCTAGATTAGGAGGTCAGCATGGCAGAATGGATAAGAACATACGCCCTTAAACATCCGGTGTGCTGATGCCAAGGTAAGGGGTTCAACACCAAGACTGGACAGTTGGACTTACTGACTTCTCATCCTTGACTTGGGAACATAAATTACAAGTACCTCAGAAGTTGGATGGCAAGGGACACTGGTAATCCTCACGCAATATTTAGCCCAGTGCTACTAGATAATGTGTATGGACTACGCCCGAGTTCAAGGCGAGCACCGCCAACAACAAATATCTAGATTATTTGTGTAGTGCTGTGGATATACAGTGGAACCTTCGCTTAACGAGCTTAATTCCTTCCAGAACCTTACTCGTAAAGCCAAACACTCGTTAAGCGAAACAGTTTTTCCCATACAAATTAATGTAAAATACGATAATGTGTTCCATGCCGAAAAAATACTCAAAATATTGTGTATAACATTTATTCAAAGAAAATTATATATACATTGTTAAGGAGCGTGATTCATCTTCCTCTTCTATCATGGAATGAATGAACCTGGAATGGGAATTTGATTTGTAGAAAACAAAACAAAATTGAAATAATTAATTTACAATTTATAATACATACCTAATTCTTTTTTACTAGAAAGCTGTCTAGAGAAATTTGTTTTTGCCGACGCTTCCGAATTTGGTGGAAATGCGACACAGCATTATCATTATATAGATTAGTAGCGCTCATAGCCACTGCCTTATTAGGGTGATGCTTCTCAATGTACGATGCAACAGTTTCCCATGCTTTCAGCATTTCTCTTATTGCGCCAGAAGATTGTTGGTTTGCTGTTACCTTCTCCTCCTACTCGGACAAACTCTCCTCCAAAACTTCTTGCTGTGAAAACACAATGTAATTCCATAAGCTCTTCGGTGGTCAGCTCTTGGCTATGCTCTTCCACAAGCTCATCGATATCTTTGTTATCCACCTCCAGTCCCATGATCTTGGCCAAAGACACAATCTCGTTGACTACAGGCTCCACAGGTACTGTCTCAAACCCCTCAAAGTCACATTCGACAACGCTCTCCGGCCAAAGCTTCTTCCAAGCAGAAGTGAGGGTTCTCTTGGTAACCCCTTCCCACGCCTTTTCGATCATCTTGAGGCAGGCAACGACGTGGAAGTGATATTTCCAAAACTCTCTGAGAGTGAGATTGGTCCCTTCATTCACCTCAAAACAATGCTCGAAGAGCACTTTAGTGTAGAGCTTCTTAAAGTTAGAAATAACCTGCTGGTCCATAGGCTGGGGTAACGGAGTAGTGTTGGGAAGCAGAAACTGGATCTTGATGAATTTAAATTCTTCAAGGTCATCTTGTAGTCCTGGAGGATGGGCAGGAGCGTGTCCATAACAAGCAAGATTTGGAGTGCTAGATTCATAAAAATCCGGGACTTCCCCTACCCGCGTCACTCGTTATGCAAAACATCGTTCCTTCAGCGAGTCATTTCTTTACAATTTATTTTGCTCATTATGCGAATTACTCGTTATGCGAGGTGTTCGTTAAGCGAGGTTCCAGTGTAATATGGGAAAGGTAAGTTTTCAGATGTTCTAGCAGCTGTTTTTCTGTTCACAGATACAGATTTTGCATGAGTCATTAGTTTTTATGTGTGTCTTTCATAAGATCCCAAGTCACATTTTATGGTAATTTGTTTATAATTTAATGGCATTTGAAAGAAACAAACATGTCTTTGTATAGTAATGTAATAAAGAGAAAACAGCTCAATTGAAAGCTATTACCTAGTTTATACAAGCTCACACGTATCAATGAATATATGGATATGACAGATTCAATAATTTGGTTTGTTTTTTTATAACTCTGTTTGTGATTAGGAAATTAACAATTAAAACTTGATATAACTTTTTCTGAAACACTTGCCTCTGTGTATTAACAACCAACAATTATCACAATACCATTCCCATAAAATACAACAGAAATTAATACCTTGGAAAATAAGGCAAAATTGTGTACATTAATATTCTAATTAGTAAAATATTAAGAGCACATTATACGAACAGTCAAAGAGATGACTGTGCACAACAAACAGTAAACATTCAACTATTCAGAAATGGTCTGAGTTTGTCCAAAACCTGGACACTGTGGAGTATCTTTGTCATAAAATATAAACTTGACACAGTTAGGAATGAATTCTTCCGCTCAAAAACGTCACAGGTGGGATATGGTTATGTTGTCAACTCCAAGTCCAAACTGTCATGAGGTATCTGCTCCTTTATTTTCGTAGCTCATATCTGCAAACCACATCATGAAAAAAAAGTTTTAATTATGATGAAAACACTGATGTCGTCAGCAACCTCACACAAGAAACAAAATGTCAAACTGGACATACAGATATGTGTCCATGTAGAGAGGGCAAACAAACTGTAGTACATGTCTTCCAGCACTGTTAGCTTTGACATGCATGCAGAGTGACAACATGGAACACATTTAGTCTTCCTACCACTTATATTTCACATACATACATCTATATAAATAAATAATTTTAATTTAACACACACACACACATTGTGATTGTAACTGACTCAGAAAGCATGCTGAGGAAGGTGAGGACAGGCAAGCTTCGGGCAGAGTGGCTTGCTTCGCTTCGAAGGTCACGGGTGGCAAGCATCGCCTGGATCTTTTCTCCGGGGCATGCTGGTGTGCTGGGGAATGAACAGGCGGACAGATTGGCTGGCTCTGCAAAACTTGGCGGAGTATTGATGCATGACAAGGCAGACGTGGTTGCGGCCTTGTGGGAGCACGTGTACACCTCGGAGGAGCAAATGCCTCACCATGGTCTGGCAAGAATGAGACAGCGAGGAGTGACGAGGGGATCTGGCCGACGCTCAACGCTCAGAGGAAAGGTGAGACGGACATATAATCAGATTGCTACTGGTACTATTGGTGTTGGAACTCTTCGCTGGCTGCTGAGGATAGGGACGGAGCGCTTATGGGAATGCCCCAAATGCTGTGATGTCAGTTCCTAAATCAATCAATCAATCAATTTAAATAAAAAAAATAATATAAATAATAAGAAATGTGATGCAAATTATGACCTTCAGTGTGCAAGGCAGATGGTTCGACCACTTCCCATGGGAATCCCCAGTGTGCATATATTTACACAATACTGGTGGTTAAATGACACTCACAGACCCAGACAGATCTCCATAACTTGAAGATATTTGATCAAATAACAGTAAACAGTAAACCCCCAGTGTGCATACATGTACACAATACTGGTGGTCAAATGACATTCACAGACCCAGACACATCTCCATAACTTGAAGATATTTGATCAAATAACAGTAAACAACAATTCATAATAAAGATCTGCAAAAGGCATTAACAAATACCCAGCATCTGATACAGTGAAACATTATGAAATTACCAAAATGTTGGAAGATATTAAAATCATGGGAAGGATGTTAGAATAATAAAGAATATTTACTGGAAACATGTAGCAGCAATTAACACGGGAAATAAAGAGGATAATTATGAACAGATAAAGCAAGCAGTAAGACAAGTACGTGTTTTGTCACATGATCACTTCTCTCTCTCTATGTTAAAGTAATCATGAGAGAGATAAAAGAGAGGCCAGGAATGCTAGATCGAAGTTATAAACAACTGGACGTCAGCATTCTTAAACATCCGGTGTGCTGATGCCGATGTAGCGGGTTCAATCCCATCACTGGTCAGTTGGACTAAAATGTTGACTTCTCGTCCTTGCCTTGGGGACATAAATTACAAGTACCTCTGAAGTCGGAGTGGGTGGTAATAGGAAAAGATAATCCACACGTAAAAATCAGTCCAGTGTACTAAATTACACGTATGAACTATGCTTGAGTTCAAAGCTAGAGAGCGCCCCCCCCCCCCCCCCCCCACACAACAACAAAAAAAAACAAATAGAAACAATCTACACTATGCAGACGACACAATATTGAAAGCTTAAAACGTAACAGATCTTTAAATTCTGGATACTGTAGTCACAGAGTAAAAATAAATTACTTTCCATGAATAACAAGAAAACAGAACCAATGGCTATATCAAAGGAAAAGATCAAACTAAAACATGATATAACAACAGAAGGAAAGATGCATAACCCAGTAAATAAATGTAAATACCTAGGGGCAATCATAACATCACATGGACAACTCATGACAGAGATTGAGAGCAGAATAGTTAAAACATAAGTTGCATTTCAGAAAATGAAAAGTATCTTAGGCAAAAGTCACTATCACTGAATGTCAGAAACAGGCCACTGAAACATTATATAGAACCTGTTTTGCTGTAAGGCAGTGAATCATGGAATGTGCTTGAATAAAATTAGAGAGAGCTTGGAAGCAATGGAGATGTAGTTCCTGATACGAGGATATTGAAAGTAGAACATCATATACAACTATAATTAATTAATAATCTGAGTTCAACATGCAGCAGATACAATATGAGTATAAATACAGCCAAAACCGAAGTAATGCGAGTTAGCAGATCGCCGGGCCCACTAAGTATACAAATAAATAGCACAACTCTGAAACAAGTTAAAGAAAATTCAAATATCTTGGAAGTATGATCACAGAAGATGGCAGACTGGACAGAGAAATCGAAATCAGATGTCAAAAAGCTAGTGCACTTACATATCAACTATCACCCTTACTGAAACATCCAAATATACCCATGTCCACAAAACGACAGATAATAAACAGCATATTCACACCAACCCTATGCTACCAATCTCAAACCTGGACTTTATCCAAATTACACCTTCGCAAAATCAACACCTGCGAAATGAGATGCCTGAGGAGAGCTGCCAACTTAACAATCCAAGACCGAGTAAGAAATGCTATTATCAGACAGACTGTGGGATCAACACCTTGTGCCACATTTATTGAAAGACAGAAGATCAAGTGGTTTGGCCATGTCGTTAGAATGCAACACCAGCAACTACCATCACTGGCCTTACATCAAAGATCATTTGCGTCAAGACCACGAGGACGTCCAAGAAGAAAATGGATTGACGACATCAAAGACATTGTACAAGCACACAGAATGACACTATCCAGTGCCGCCCACCAGGCGCTGGAATGCAAATTATTCCTCCCCACGACGCTTGACGGCAGAAGTGGAAGATGATGATGATGATATGGATAAGTAGCAGATTAAACAAACAGCATTCTTTGGTAATTTAATGAGAAAAAGGTACAGGAAAATATCATTACGGCTGGAAGTATCAGAGGGACGAACGAACGAGAGAGAGAGAGAGAGAGAGAGAGAGAGAGAGAGAGAGAGAGAGAGAGAGAGAGAGAGAGAGGGAGGGAGGGAGAGAGAGAGAGAGAGAGAGAGAGAGAGAGAGAGAGAGAGAGAGAGAGAGAGAGAGAGAGAGAGAGAGAGAGAGAGAGAGAGAGAGAGAGCGCTCAAGATAAATGATGGTGGATTGACTGAGATGCTGAAATGGATGAATTTCATTCAGCAGAGGTGAGCCAGAACACTAAGGAATGAGATCTGTGGCGAGACAGTTGGCAGGACACATGATAATAAATAGGCATTAGCAAAATATTTTATAAATAGTTGCAAACTTGAGAACTGTGTCATGGAAAAAACATCAAAAACATGAATATCCATGAACTTAGTCAATGTGAATATTTACATTAAGTTCTTGCACGTTAAGTTTCAGATATAAAGTTCATGAAAATTATGTAGAACTCTGGTTCTTATGCTGTTATTGTTAGCTCATAGAATTTGTGAAATTTATAATAATGTGAATATATTATTTTTACATTACAGCAGTGGTAAAATGTACTTATAATATTTATTGAATTATTTTCTAACAATGATAAAGGAACAATAAGGAATAATAAAAACAATATTTTCCCGTAGTGAATTTGAATAACGAAGACACTAACCATAGAATGTATGATTTATTGCCTGGCATATTACTGTGCGAACATGTGTATATTTCAGCTTGAACAATGTATCTAGTTATTTTTCTCTACGTTGTGTGACTTCTGCAATATGTACCTGACGAGATGCAGCGAAATATGCCAGGCAATAAATCGTACATTCTATGGTTTGTGTCTTCGTTATTCAAATACGGAATAACATACAAATATATTGTCAACTTTCTGTTGGACAAAACATTATAAATAAATTAAACATAAGTAAATCAAATAACGGCAATCAATGTAGTTCAGATACAGAGTTGTCAATAAATGCCAAAGCTACTTCACTTCCTCAATAACAAATCAATAAAACAAACAAAGTATATTCTGAAAATGAACACAATGAACCCTGAATACATAACAGATAGAAACAAATTACTTACTGACAACACTGTTGAAGGCCATTTTTAAAATACATTATATTCAACACAGAGCTTCATGTTCAATATAATAACGTGCTTAAATGTGCTGAGGATGTTCTAGTTTGACAAAAACACAAGCTTCTGCTTGAAATCTATGACATTTGGTAACTGTTCATTCAGCCAGTGTGGCTTAGTGGTTAGTGTACTGGTTAGTCAATGCACTTGACCAGTGTCCAGTTCCTGGCAGTAGTGGTATTTACAGCCATTGGGTCAATCCAACTCATAAAACAGATGAGAGAGATTTGCCTGGGAAGGAAGGGTGGCAGGGGAAGGTGGGGGGTAACAAGCAAGACAGTGGCATATTTATTTATGACTATGTGGTCATAAATTTAACTAACTTTACTTAACTAACTTTTTATGCCAATGTTATTGGGGAAGGGGGGAGAAGCTCATCAGAAACATAGAAAGCCACTGCTCGGGTTCAAGTTGATTGTTATTTACTTGACATGATCGGACAAGTCTACTATCTTTATAACAGGAGAAGGATACAACAGATGCATTAGTATACAAAGCTGAAGATAGGCAAATGTGTACACACACACACACCAGCCCATGTGTTACTGGGTCCGCAAGGGAAGCAAAATAAAATGACACTGTAACATACCACGCATGTTGCAAGAGGCGACTAAGGAGGGCTGGCTGCCTCATCTTGCAGACAACTTTAGCTGTGAAATCCAACCATTCATGACCAAGTCTACAAAGAGCTTGCCATGAGTTGGTTGAAGCCTATGCTCCATTGAATGACGAAAGACACAAGGAGAAGAGAGAACAGACGAAATGCTCACAAGCACCTCAGATAATGAAACAATCTACAATACTGAAGTCAATATTGCTGAGATTTTATACAAAGGTACCCTGCAGGATCTGCAGACAATAATGCAGATCAAATACAAATCAAAATTCTAATAAAACAACATGATTTATTTATTTCACTGATCAAATTATCCACAGCCATAATATTTCTTAAAATAATCAGGAAATCACAATTTCTAAGCCAGAACACTAAGAACTCATTTTTAAATAGTATTTCGAACAAATAAAATTGTGTAAATCTAAGCTGCTTTTCTCTGTTGTTGTGTTAGTAAAAGTAATGTAACGTAAAGAACTCTTTTCTCTATTATTGTGTTAGTAAAAGTAATGTAATGTAAAGAACTCTTTGCTCTGATGTTGAGTTAGTAAAAGTAATGTAATGTAAAAAGAACTCTTTTCTCTGTTGCTGTGTTAGTAAAAGTAAAGTAACGTAAAGAACTCTTTTCTCTGTTGTTGTGTTAGTAAAAGTAATGTAACATAAAGAACCCTTTTCTCTGTTGTTGTGTTAGTAAAAGTAAAGTAACATAAAGAACTCTTTTCTCTGTTGTTGTGGTAGTAAAAGTAATGTAATTAAGGAACCATTTTCTCTATTGTTGTGTTAGTAAAAGTAATGTAATATAACGTAAAGAACTCTTTTCTCTAATGTTGTGTTAGTAAAAGTAATGTAATTAAGGAACCATTTTCTCTATTGTGTTAGTAAAAGTAATGTAATTAAGGAACCATTTTCTCTATTGTGTTAGTAAAAGTAATGTAATTAAGGAACCATTTTCTCTAATGTTGTGTTAATAAAAGTAATGTAACGTAAAGAACTCGTCTCTATTGTTTATTAGTAAAAGTAATGTAATGTAATGTAAAGAACCATTTTCCATGCCTTCACGTGTACTGGCTATATGGTGGTAGCCACATATTTGTATAGGCTGACTGGCACTCAATGAATCAATATCATTCCAGTACTGTTGTATGGATTGACTGGCACTCAGTGGGTCAATATCATTCCAGCACTCTTGTATTTCTAGGCAATACCATTTCCTTTATTTCTAGGCAATACCATTTCCTTACATTTAGCAGTCATGGAACGAAAAGTAATTTTTAAAAAGAATATGCAATCTAAAAACATAATGTTGGTACTGAAGCAAAAATGCCTGTACATACATACAACAGCCACCACCAATTACAACTGACAAATAATTACATATTCTTTCAGTATAAAGTCAAGCACCAACTACATATGGCATCATGCTTTCTTACATACAGAAGTACAACCTGAAGCAGCAGCAACTGAATAACATTCATGTTTGACACTTGTGCAGCTTTAATGCATGCTATATTTGATTGTATCCAATTACTACAACTTGCTATAAAAAGGATTGGCTATAACCATATCGCAGAAAACTTGCTATAAATAACACAATATTGTTATTTGCTACATGATACTAAAAATTACATAGCACAGTTGTTTATTGTCTATAACCAAATGTGGTATAGTTTGCTATAAATTACCCAGCAACATCATTTGCTACAACACACTATAAATGGCACAGTTGTTTCATTTGCTATTATGGTAATGTCTTTGGCCAAAACGTAACTTCCTTCAAACTACTATGAATGGTACATTAACTCATAATCTTGAAGCATGTCCCTTACAGAATGTCACTCTCATCACATGTCAAAGAGCCTCTCTATCTTCAGCCATTTCTCCTGCCTGGCGACCCTCATGTCCCAGGTGTCTGCATGTCCTGTGTCCATCTTCGTGCTGGCCAACCACCGCCTCTTTGACCAGGAACCATGTCTGCCATCACTGTTCTCTCCAAGCCACTGTGACCTTTAATATGGCCCAAGTGTGTCAGTCTCAGAGACATGATACTGTGTATAAGCCAGTTTCCTTCTATGTCCAGATCTTGTAGAACGTCTGTATTTTCTTCTTCTTGGTCCCCAACATTCTAAGAACTTTTCTGTAGTATTTGAGCTCAAAAGCCTCAATTGACTTCTTTAGTGATTGTGAAATTGTCCATGACTTACATCCATATGTTGTCACAAGAAAGATGCATCTCCTCAAATATGTTATTTTAATGTGTTCGCTGGTGTTGAGTCATTGGTTCTTATTACTGTCTGCAGTGCTGTGGTCAATCTGCGTCTAATTTCTTTCAAACAGGTCTCACTGTTGTTGATAATGGAGCCAAGATATTTGAAGTTTGTGAAATTTTCAATCTCTTCATTGTTACTCGTGGTCTTGGTTGGATGTGGTTTTGTCTGTGGATATTATTTTGGTTTTGCCCAGGTTCAGTAAAATATTATGGATTTCACTGTGTCCCTTCACAGACAGGATCAGCTCTTCAAATCCTTTAACAATATTTGAGAGGAGAACTGTGTCATCTGCATATCTAAGTTCTGGAAATTGATTTCCACCAATTACAGATGGATCAAAATTACCTCTGGTCTCATCATTTTTGACATTTCTCATTACATTTTCTGCATATATGTTGAATAGCTATGGAGAGAGAATGCAGCCTTGTTTTATTCCCTTTCGCACTTGAAACCAGGTTGATGTTTCACTAGCTACTCTGCCAGCTGCTTGATAATCATGGTATAAAGACTGAAATAGGTGGATCAGATTTGCTGGAAATCCCAAATCATACAATTCCACAATTTCTGATGCTGAACACAGTCGAAGGCCTTCCTGTAGTCTTTGAAGCAAGTATTAATTATGGTCTTCTCCAAGAAAAAATACTACAATGCAACATCCAAGTAAATAGGGAAAATCTGAAACAAGTGAATCATTTCACTGTCTCGGAACAGTTATAATACTGGAAAGAAGATGCCTTATAGAGATAAGAACAATCCACATGGCAAAAGTAGCCTTTCGCAATATGTTAGTTAGTCGTGGTTCCAACAAGGGTCACCCCATTATGCTCTGTTTCTGTGCCAGTGAATATCACAGAAAATGCTCTTTCACTTCTTCCATGTGAAAAGTGAAACAAACATTAGTCTCGACAAACCAACAGCCCGCACAGGCATACATGCATAAGACCACTGCCAGAATGCCAACACAAAAGTCCGCTACGAAAAATAGAGTTCGTCGTCGATGAAAGCGGCAGTCACTAGAAAACCAGCAGCCACACATTACTGCATAAGGTAAACCCAGTTAGTTGAACAATCGGCCGGTCGCCACTTTTCTAAACACGCAGTTCATGATACAAACAACATTGGACAAATGTAAAAGCATCTCCACATGAAATCCACAGCTCACAGTATCGTTCCAGCAAGTTAACTCAGTAGCTGGGCGACGGAACCATGCACTACCAATCCAACATGAGGAAAATGTGTAAGCAGACCTTGGTCACAAGCATAAACACCCCAGAGGTCTTAATAGCTCAGCCACCTATCCTCCATGTTGGACCGGAAGCCTCCCTTTTGCAATATTCTCAGTAGTAAGAAAACTTTCAACTGCAGCAGTGAGGGAAAGAGTATTAAATCACTGTAGAGTCTATGTTTTTGTATGAAATTAAGAACTGGACAATAAGCAGACAAGCCAAGAAACATCTGGTAGAAGACATGTGGATATTAGGAAAATGCAAAGAAATACCATGGATGGGCGGAAAAATAAATGACGCAGTCCTTCAAGAAACAAGATGGGAATTGTAAACTCATTACAGAAATTAGATGCAGTAGACAAGATTTTCTGGGCATGCAATAAGGATTGGACTTGAAAACTTAATGGCAACTGGCAAACTTGATGGGAAAATCAAAATTAAAATCATGAATAATGAAGACATCAGACCAGTAAACTGAGATAGAATAATAACTAAACCAGAGTATGTGATTCTTTAATGTTAAATATTTGGGCCAAAGCTCAAGAAAATAAGTTTTACAAATTGGAAAGCCTTGGCACAGATGCTAATGAACTCAGTAATTTCATTTACCAAAATCCAATTTTCTACAACCTGCTGTATTTGACATGAGACATTTCACTTGCTGCAACCCAGCTTGCTACACCCCACCATTAATAGCTATGTTATTGCATTTGTTATAGTCTGACTTCCTGGAACCTACTATTAATATTACTACTATTAATATTACTACTATTAATCCATCCATCATGTGCCATGCCGGTAAGCGTGGGCGGTCATGTTCTGCCATCTCACTCGATCACCAGAGTCGTGGATCAGCTCCGTTTTTCTGTCTCGACTATGCCACAAGGCCAAGCCATCCAGGTACTTGCTTCTAGGTCTTCCCCTTGGTCTGTTCCCCTCGATCTTACCAGTCGTCACCATTAATAGCTCATAAATTTCTTCTGATACAATCCAAATTCTTACAACGGACTAAATGTCATCATTATGCACACTGTTAGTACAAATACAGATTGTCTGGTTAGGAGGTTAATCACTACACTAAAAAATGCTAATTTAAAACAGCATGCCTTAAAAGCTGCAAAAATTTGTACTCACAGTAACTACAGATCTGTTACAATTGGTGTGCTGTCTAACAAACCAGACAAAATAACAATAAAAAATACATGAAATGAAATAGTGACACAATGAACAGGATACACCTTAATTATTTGAGCACCACAAGAAAAAAAGACAAAGAAAATTTGCATAGAAACCCACCCATATCTTTTCAGCAGAAACTTTATATGTTTGCAGCCCAGATCAGGAGATGCAGAGATGGGAATTAGTGAATAATATAGACAAACAGATGCACACACACACACACAGAGTAAATGGCAGAAAGAGAGAGTGAGAATGAACACGAGAGAGAGCAAGTTAGAGAAAAAAAAGAAAAAGTAAAAGCATATTTGTGCCATACTGGGTACATGGTGCCAGGCCCATTATTTTGTGACAAAATGGCACTCAACGGGTGAACGTGGCCATATTATGCTGACCATCTTTACTTTCATTTACATTTCCTGGTACTCATTTTAGGCTTTGTCGACCTGGGAGCCCAGATCAGTGTGGGGGGAAAATGCCCACCTCGCCAGGGATTTGATCACACAACCACTGAGTTGGCAGGTAATTTTGCTACCCAATGCAGCTCAAAAGAGAAGCATATCAACATGGAATTAAGAACGTGGTAAAATTAGCTGAAGAACAAATATCATAAAGAAAACATACTGTACAGAATATATATATATATATATAATAGTAGACATAATATAAACAAATTGAAGACACTGATGCATCAATGAAGAGTGGTTTTGTTATTCAGTTTTTTAGGGGATGAAATTTGTAAAAGTTCATACGGTGAAGGAGGTCTAGCACAGTGTTACATGTCTGTGACTGCAACAAACCTATGAATGGTGTAGACAATAACAAAACATTGTGGGTTCTGTGACAGACAGGGTCGACACAGAGAACTCATACCAGAGTTAATTGTCGTTGAATGCACTGTGATGGACAATTGCTATATGACTGTGCATAACACAGCTACAATCATGGAAATTAGTTGAGATTCAACACACCACACTAGCCATATGTGCTTTAGTTTCACAGTCTAAAAATGGATAATAGAATGCGGCTTATCTTTGAGACATGTCACTAGTGGGGCAGCCATATGTATATACTTAGTGCAATATGGTTTATCTGCACCATGATGTCACCTGCAGGACACTAGTTTTTCTTAGTAATAATATTGGCAATTGATATGAAAAATGCTAAATGTTTCAAATTGATATCACAAATGTAAGGTTCTGATACCCGCTCTGATAGAATCTGAAGACCCAGGAATGCTAATCTGGTTTTAAAAAAATGCATGTTAAAGTCGGATGTGTTGGCCTAAAGATTTTGGCCTAAGGGTGCATAAGCAGACACACTGCAATTACATCTGACAAAACACTCCAGATGAACGCAGCAGAAGAAGAAGAATCAGAAGAGTTTATTTTCAAGGCACTCATTCAACACTACTAATTAAGATACTTTCACAAATAGTGTAACAGTCAACATACAACATGCACATGAAAGCCAAGGATCAACTGTTACGAGTTTTACCATTTTCTCCTTCCTCCATGGAGCGCTGCCTCTGACCAAGCAGATCAACAGAATCCAGATTGCCACTGAGAGTTGTGTATGTAGAGCCAGTGCTTAGTCTGTTTTGTCAAAAATGTACAGAAACAAACACATGTCGTCAGAGAGATAACTAATGCATTATACAGAATTCATATAATTGTGTACAATTTCTAAATGGCATCTATAATAGTGGATATATTCCTACTGACCTGCTAAAACCCATTATATATTAACTGCCAAAGAAATCAGGTGTTGTATAAAACCATCCAACAAAGCTGTTACTATGTAATTCACAATAAGAGTAAGATACAAGATGAAACCTGAAATGACTGTTGCATGAAGTTGATTTGTTGCAGGCATGGCAACAAATGTGCCACATAAATTATTGCAGCTGGTTGTTACAATATATAAACAACTGACATCATGCTACTGACACCATCATGTTAGCAACAAGACAGAAGGAAATACAGAATATAATTGAAACAGTGGTTATAAAAAGTAAAAAAAGGCCTCAGCTGAAACAATAGGAAGACAAAGTAGTGGTAATATTAAAGAAACAGATCCTGTCACAATGTAAGCTATAGTCAATAATATAAATTTGGGGCAAATACAGAAATTCAAGTATTTAGGCACATGAATGATTTCAGATAGAATTTGTATCACAGAAATAAAGAATTGAAGAGAAAAAGCTAATATTTAATTTGATTAAGAATGAAGAATTTCTCATGCAATAAGTAATTGGAAATTAGAAAAAATAATTCTTGTGTTACATAGAACCAATTCTAATATATTGCTGTGTGTTGTGGACATTAGTAAATAAGCAAAAATAATCAAAAAATCCCTTGTCGCATCAGACATTTGATTTTACATATAATTTTGAAAATACTTTGGACAGCAAAAGAGTTCTGAAAGAGACTGAGACAAAAATACAAATTACAAACAGAATGAGGCAGGCAGGAATTTTAATCACATTATGGGAAAAGAGAAACTGGGACAGTAATTGTCTGTGCTATTCCAGGATTTATTGGGCATATTTTATTTTTCCAGCTGAGTTCTACTCTACAATAGCATGACACATTGAATGTCTCTAAACAGGACACAACAAACACTGAAAGAATTGAAGAAGTAAAAAAACATGACATGTAGTGGTTAGCAGATAGTTAGCTTTGCTGTCAACATACTGCCCACAATGCTCTTTGTGTTAAGAGTAATAACAGTCATTCAAAACAATGTTATCTTGTGAATTTGAATAATGAAGACACAAACAATATATGACACAAGTTATTGCTTGGTGTAGTTTGCTATATAATAAAAGTCAAGTGGGAGCTGAGTATGAATTGCATACAGTTGTATACATTTGAATTCACAGAGTATAAAGACCTTCTTTCCTTGAGAGGTAAAAACTGCTACTATGGACATACATTTAGTTATACACAAATTAAACTAGATGTAATTCACATTTGCTAACATTGGTAACATCAACAACTATGGTTCCTTAAATCTGGCACATTCAATTGTCATGTGGGTCACGCCAAGGCAGTGGTGAGTAAACTCATCTACCAGGACAGAGCCCTTCTAGAAACTCAAGCAGCTGTCATGCCTGCACACACAATGTCACAGATGCAGCCAATGGATCAAGGTGTACTTTGAGCTTACAAATCATATTATCTAAGGACATTTTTTTTACAGAGACTATATATATTTTGTTTTAGATTAACTTTAGGGGGATATGAGCAAAGTAAATATAATGCCTTCTGAAAAGGCTTACTAACTTTGGATGTCATTTTCTGTGTTCTTCAGTTAACCAGAGATCCTCAACAGTTACAGCCTCATCACAGGGCCATAATATGCTACAATATTTGCAGGGTTGACTTTCTAATTCTCTTGCCATGTCAGCAATGTTTTAAATCATTTCCTCCACTGCTCCGTGGCAAAGCTCTCCTGGGGGTCGACGCTGAAGCTACGGAGTTCATGCTTTGTGCGACGCTTTCCGCATTGCGGAAAGAGACTGAGCCATACGGGATAAAAACCCGGTGCAATGAAGTGACTGTATCGATTTTTAAGCGACTTTTTTTTTAAAGATCCTCAAAACTCAAAAACATCTATAAATCTTTCATCATTGTATATTTAACAGCCTTAATTTAAATGCATCAAGATTCTTCAGAGAACAGGAAGTCCTTCGTGATGATATGAAGAATTCATTAAGAAGGTTGACTTCAGAGACAGCTATTACACAGCCTCAAATATAAAAATGTAGCACAACTGTGACAGAGAAGTCAGGAGCAACATCCTTGAGTGACATTTTAACACAGAAGATATTCTCAACTACTTCAAACATTCAAACAAAGCAGACACATGATGCTTAACACAGAAGATATTCTCAACTACTTCAAACATTCAAACAAAGCAGACACATGATGCTTAACACAGAAGATATTCTCAACTACTTCAAACATTCAAACAAAGCAGACACATGATGCTTAACACAGAAGATATTCTCAACTACTTCAAACATTCAAACAAAGCAGACACATGATGCTTAACACAGAAGATATTCTCAACTACTTCAAACATTCAAACAAAGCAGACACATGATGCTTAACACAGAAGATATTCTCAACTACTTCAAACATTCAAACAAAGCAGACACATGATGCTTAACACAGAAGATATTCTCAACTACTTCAAACATTCAAACAAAGCAGACACATGATGCTTAACACAGAAGATATTCTCAACTACTTCAAACATTCAAACAAAGCAGACACATGATGCTTAACACAGAAGATATTCTCAACTACTTCAAACATTCAAACAAAGCAGACACATGATGCTTAACACAGAAGATATTCTCAACTACTTCAAACATTCAAACAAAGCAGACACATGATGCTTAACACAGAAGATATTCTCAACTACTTCAAACATTCAAACAAAGCAGACACATGATGCTTAACACAGAAGATATTCTCAACTACTTCAAACATTCAAACAAAGCAGACACATGATGCTTAACACAGAAGATATTCTCAACTACTTCAAACATTCAAACAAAGCAGACACATGATGCTTAACACAGAAGATATTCTTAACTACTTCAAACATTCAAACAAAGCAGACACATGATGCTTAACACAGAAGATATTCTCAACTACTTCAAACATTCAAACAAAGCAGACACATGATGCTTAACACAGAAGATATTCTCAACTACTTCAAACATTCAAACAAAGCAGACACATGATGCTTAACTCAGAAGATATTCTCAACTACTTCAAACATTCAAACAAAGCAGACACATGATGCTTAACACAGAAGATATTCTCAACTACTTCAAACATTCAAACAAAGCAGACACATGATGCTTAACACAGAAGATATTCTCAACTACTTCAAACATTCAAACAAAGCAGACACATGATGCTTAACACAGAAGATATTCTCAACTACTTCAAACATTCAAACAAAGCAGACACATGATGCTTAACACAGAAGATATTCTCAACTACTTCAAACATTCAAACAAAGCAGACACATGATGCTTAACACAGAAGATATTCTCAACTACTTCAAACATTCAAACAAAGCAGACACATGATGCTTAACACAGAAGATATTCTCAACTACTTCAAACATTCAAACAAAGCAGACACATGATGCTTAACACAGAAGATATTCTCAACTACTTCAAACATTCAAACAAAGCAGACACATGATGCTTAACACAGAAGATATTCTTAACTACTTCAAACATTCAAACAAAGCAGACACATGATGCTTAACACAGAAGATATTCTTAACTACTTCAAACATTCAAACAAAGCAGACACATGATGCTTAACACAGAAGATATTCTTAACTACTTCAAACATTCAAACAAAGCAGACACATGATGCCAACATGACCAATACTGGTAGTAACATTGTAACACAGAAGATATTCTTAACTACTTCAAACATTCAAACAAAGCAGACACATGATGCTTAACACAGAAGATATTCTTAACTACTTCAAACATTCAAACAAAGCAGACACATGATGCTTAACACAGAAGATATTCTTAACTACTTCAAACATTCAAACAAAGCAGACACATGATGCCAACATGACCAATACTGGTAGTAACATTGTAACACAGAAGATATTCTTAACTACTTCAAACATTCAAACAAAGCAGACACATGATGCCAACATGACCAATACTGGTAGTAACATTGTAACACAGAAGATATTCTTAACTACTTCAAACATTCAAACAAAGCAGACACATGATGCCAACATGACCAATACTGGTACTAACGGTGTTTGCTCTGTTCTTGTTGTTGTTCCCATAGTATTGTAGTTGATTGTTGGATGCAGACGTGATGCAAACAAGACCCCATTGCCAAGGCTGTAGACAAACACATAAAGCATCATGATCCATGTTTATCAAATTTACCCTCTGTCCCCCTCTATCAAATAATAATCCTATTCTATCACATACAGAATCACATGTGAGAATAAAAACAGCTAAGTCTGGGTTCAAATAATAAGTGTCTGGTACAGATGGAAAAGGGTGTGGTGGGGCTGGTGGTCCACAGTAGCCTGGCCTGGTGGTTATCTATCTGTTATCTACTGCCTATAGTACCTTGCGATGTAGGAGGGGGGGGGGGGGCGGTGTGTCTTGAGCCTAAGGAATTAAGGCCGTCTGGCTAATGCAGGTTAGGATTTTCTTTCTGCCCCTGACAGAAAAAATCCACACCTTACCGAGAATTTGAACCCGGGTCTCCATAAGGAAAACTCTGCATTCTCACCACTCTGTCAGTCGTTCCTCACTCGGCCAGCCGATCCCATCAAGGTAGATTGTGTAAAATTTGCCTGGGTTTCCTGGCTGACCCAGCCTAAAATGGGTGCCAGGAAATATCGTGAGAAGTAAATACAGTGGACATAATATTGACCACTTTCCTCACTGAATACTGAATGCTGTATTAAAATACCAGACTAGCACCAATAGGGCAGTATGCCTCAAAATATGTAAACAGTCTGCGGGGGCTGCATGGTCTCGAGGTATGGTGTCCGCCTCGAGTGCTGGAGGTCCCGGGTTCAGGCCCCGGTGAGGACCAGGATTCATTTAAGAATCCACCAGGACTTCCATTAATTTCCCCTGGTCTCTGGGTAGTGAGATCGGACGCCCGTGTGTATTGTTGCGCACGTAAAAAATCCCTTGGCAATTGGAAATCGAAAAAGAGTAGCCTAACGGCGCTGCCCGGGCAAAATTTCGAGTTAAAAATCTACCCAAGTATTTCAGGATCCTTGGCGGTGCTACGGAGTTCGTGCACTGAGCTGAGTTTCTCCAGACTCAGGTTTGAGTTAGGAGGAGAACGGAGCACTTATGGGTTGCACCCGTGTGCCGTGATGTTGATCCATAAACTAAACTAAACTAAACTAAACTATGTAAACAGGTTAAAAAACAGAACAGATAGAGTTACAACTGAATGAATTAAGCAATTAATTGTGTTGCACAAGTGGTAATATTTTACTACATCGTGTGTATGCAACAATGATATAACTAAACCTAGTATGTGTGACATTCTATTACTCTATAGCTCAATGGAAGTGTAAATCATGGGAACATCTTTACTTTTAAATTAGGTAATAAATGCACAAACATTCAGAGTAAAAATGACAATGTGTAAAAACCAGAAACATAAAGCTACTTGCAAGATAGGAGGTACCTTGAAAACATTGGAAGAAACCAATAAGATTTGCAGTCTCCAAATACTTCAGCAAAATTGGATCTGGTTCCTAAACTGAAGCCATCTTTGTCAGGTCCTGTCTGAAATACTGGAGCTCGGAATGCCTCTGGTGAAAGATACATATTATATCTAATTTATATCACACTAGAAACAATAGGCTAAAGAATAACTAATTAGTTATTACATTTTGCTTACATTCACACAAGCCATGTTTTTACATGCTAACATTCACAATATGTACACTATAAAACGTGTTTATAAACTAATCATCATCATGTGCCATGCCAACTGGCAACGGTATTCATGCATCTCCACAGATCTCAGTCCCTGGTGATCGGGATCAATTCCCCTGATGATATTCCATCATGCCCCCATCCCTGTCCATGCAGCTTCATTTCTCAGTCTGCCCCTGCCTCTTCTGCTGCTGATCTTTTCAGTTACCACAATGTTCTTCAATGCCTCTCTCCTCATTACATTCTCATAGAATGCTGTTTGTTGCCTTCTTATATTTGTCTGTATTGCTCTAATTTCATCAGTTTTTGCCAGACATCCATTGTTAATAACTCTGGCAGTCCAATAAACTAATAGCTGACCGAATATGTACTCAATTTTTTTTTTTTTTTTAACATGCTAACAACACCAGAAGAACACAAATGCACATAACTGTCAGATAATATATATATATATATTTTTTAAAACTACTTTTTTACAAACTAACTATGCACCCGAAAACATAACCTGCACAATTTGCGGCGATTACACTAGCCAAGTGGTTTTAATTCCTCAGGCCATACACCACAAGGTACTACATTGGCAGTAAATGACAGGTTTTTGACAGTTAACCATCTGAATATGTGCTAATAAATCATGTTTGAACATGTTAATATCAACTGAATATTTTTTTTTTTAAACCCATATTTTTACTTGCTAATGTATTATAATTATAAAGGCATGGCTGTGGTGAGGCAATTTATAGCTATCACACTGTTTTACACATGAAAATATGTAAACACAAAACTTACTGCATGAAGCAATCTGAATGATTCCATGTATAAAATGCTACACAAATTAAAACCTTAATACAAGTCAGCAGAAATGTATTTGGCACTGCCTGATATAGGAAATGTGTGCTACCTCAAATGGCTTGGGGAAAAAAGTAAAGAACTGTTCATGTCAAAAGGCATGTCATGTATATGGTGCTGGCTCCATGTTTAGAGCCATCAGTACTCCAAGGGTGATGTGGTCAATATGACACAAGCCACCATTACTTTCTTCCATGGACATTACCTGGTTCATATACTAGAATGGGTCGACCTGGGAGACTAGGTCTGGGAAAAATAATCCCTACCTTAAAAGCAACTTGAATACATGACCCCTGGGAAGATTAACCTGGTCAACAAATGCCTGAAGAAGTTGGATGTGTTGGCAGAAAGGTGCAAATATCGCAGCTCTGCTGTAAACAGGTCCAACGCAAATACGTCCAAAATAAACATTCTGGACAAAGAATAATAATTCATGACCACTGGGTCAGCAGGCAAAAAGTCATAGCCATGGCGCTACCACTGTTCTTCAGCATGTAGTTAGTTGCATATCCTTTACAGGATGTTGCAGTCAACCCCAGCATTTTTTTTGGCTATTTGTGATTTCTTGGAAAGTTTTACATTCAGTAGTTTGCCTTTGCTTTCTGAATGACCAGCACTCAACCATTTTATAAAATAACCAATGTAAGGTGGTCTGCTGCCAAATTGCCCGCAGCTGTGTTTCAAACGCCGTATGTGAGATTTCGAACTGCGTCCATAACCCCTTCTCCAGAGCCAGCTCAGCCTGTGGTTACAAGAATTAATTACAGAAAAAGTTTACGGAACAAACATAACAAGCTAACAGTTGTAAAGTAAAAAGTTAAAAGTGTAAAAAATCAATTGAAAGCCACATAACTGTATCATTAAAAGCAGGTATTTTAATTAACTCTCAATTGTATGTTGATAAAAAATATGCCTATGGTAGCTGGTAGTTTTTATTTGTTGAACTGTAATATCAGAGCTGTTAGTGTGCTCACTGACAGCTGTGACAGTGTGACAAAACGTCAGTGGCCCATGTCCTCAGGCCTTCTTTGGGTTTGGGTAAACAGGGGGAAACAGCTTTCGGGAACCCTCAGTTCTCTTATTCGCTCAATCACTATGGAAGATAGTTCTCTCGGATACTTTAACAACACGATCTTGGTAATAGAATAATTAGATATATGTCTTTTCTTTGGGGAAAACCCGCTAAGGCGTCTTGCACCAAATACACACAGGTTCAACGTCGGGGGGAGAATTCATGTCCGTTTCTAGATCCATCGTTACCCACTGCATAATGTCAAGATGTCAAGTTGAAGATTGGGACATTTTAAATGCAGCATACTGATGGTCTATGAAAGGTAATCTTAGGTTGTAATTAGTCCTGCACTTATAAATCTCTATTGTCTCGACTACTGAGATAAATTGGTGAAACGGCAGTCTTGCCATATTGGGAGGGGGTGACCGTTAGCCAATCTGGCTAAGCGTTTTGATCTTAGCATAGCAAGGGAACAAATCTGAACAATAAATATTTCCCAAATGATATCGCTGGTTCATGGCAGCCGATAGACGAGTGCTATCTTTCCTTCTACGGCCTGAACTGGGCATACTGTCATCTTTCTGTAGAATATAATCATTGGATAGCTACGGTATGCCGGAAGGAGGGAAGGGCTCCTTGGGGATGGGGTCCACCAATCTATGATCTATCTTCTTGAGCCGGAAGAGGCTATCCACAGTGCTATCTCTTTCGTCTTTTAGTCGATAGGATGATGTCGGGAAGATAATGGACTTCTCTATCTCACTGAGAGAACCTGAACTCATCTAAATCTATGGGTTATTTGAGGCACTGCCGGTACATTGCGGCGACAGCTCAGACAAGAGCAGCGGCCGGAAGGAGTAGTATTTTTTTTTCCTATTCTTGCTGGGAATGGGGAACGACACTTCTTTACATACTCACACAACACCACAAGAGCTTTGTCGTGAGAAAGGCAGGGTTTGCAAGTGAGAGATAAGCCTGGAAATGAATGTGCCCAATAATAATAAAGGCTTGGTATGAGTGTGGAGAGAGAGTCCTGTAGGCAAAAAGTTCCTGGGGTGGACAACCGGACGTCTACAAGCTGGAGGTCTACTCAAGCTCGGACGTAGCCAATCCAGGGGCTACCTGACAGGTCAGGCCCATTCATTCGGGTCTCTTATCTAATGTATTGGGTAGGGAACCTATATGTCAAATGTAGTAACTGAGGCCCTATTGGTCCTCAGGATTGTGGTACTTGAGTCAGCCTAGTCGTTCACTGATTTCTGTCATCTCCAGGGTCCTCCTTGAATTCAAGGGAGCATAAGAGATCTGCAAGGCCACGAGAGTATCACCTTAAGACATTCTCAGGTGAACCATGGACTTTCAGGACGGCCACAGGCTAATGACTCCAATCAAGGAATCAATGTCTGATTAGTACTGATCTAGTGGCATCCTTCGGTACCCGCTCAGTACAAATCCCATCGTCAATAGTGGAGTGATTGAACCTATGTTCCTGAATGGACCTACAGCTCATTCTCGGTCCTACTCATCCGTATCAGTGACATTGAAAAACCCATACCCATTCCACATTCACGAACCATTACCATTATGTGAAATCTTACCCAGCCTGGTCAGTGACATTGAAACACCCATACACATTTTCCTTTTCAAGAACTGTTCCCATTGTGACAAATGATGTATTCCTGTACCATTGGGCTACAACGAACACAAGACTCATTGTGTAGAGAGGACCACTGGAACTAGTAGGACTGGTTCTACAGGCGCCTGTTGTTTGTACAACCGATCGGGAAGGAGGAAAATACCTGCGGACCAAATCGGTGAGGCAGATGTCGACTGACGGGACTTTGTAGTACTCTTCGGTCTATGAGGGAAAGCCATGAGGCTCTCTGCCTGAACTCTATCCTTGTTGTGTCTGTTTAGAACTATCTGTTTTAACTGCCTTGATGTTTTCCTGTGCTGTTCTTTATTAATTTAATAAATCACGTTTTAGTTTACTCCAACGATCACTGTGTTATATATATGGATCAGCCAGAAAGACACGTCAGGGAATAGGACCCGAGGTCGAAAGAGAGAGTGACAGTGAGTCCGGGGAACGGAGGAGGGTTGGCAAGCAAAGACCTATCCCAGCCAGGGCTATAGACTAATTTTGAAATATTGTTACATAGTTATTTGGGACCCTCCACGTAGCTTGTTACAATTTCTGGGGGCTCGTCCGGGATATTTGAAATCCTGGTGGAGTTCTGGCTGATATAGTGATAGGGGACAGATATTCTTGTCTACTATCAATAGGTTCTGCCTACCATACCTGGCTATTGTCTATACTCTTCCTGACACGGACTGAAAGACATACGACGTGTTGTGGTCAGGTAAAATAACCAGTTGTGTACTTGAGATTGAAACTTAATATACAATTACCTCTTCCCTTACCCTCTGAATGTAAGATGGCATCCGCTAAATTTAATGTTGCTGAAGTACAGGCTACAGGGCGTGAGATGGGTTATGATGGGGCGGAGTTACAGAAATATGTTCAGGAAGTGGAAAGAGACTTCAGACAAGCTGTGCGCGAAGCTAAGAAAATTGAGGCTGAGGCGGAGGCTAGGAAGATGGAGGCTGAGGCTAGGAAGATGGTGGCCGAGCAGGCAGTCAGAGACCATGAGTTCTGTATGAGGGAGTTGGAGCTGAAAGCTCAAACTGCCAAGGAAAGCGAGGGTGCAGTGGGAGGCGCAGTTCTCCCTGACTCAACAACTTCTAGTGGCGGTCCATACCAGGCAATGAAGTTCCCATTACTCCCGTTCGATGAACACAAAGATAAGATCGACCAGTATCTTCACAGATTTCAGTCGATGTCTTTGGCTATGGGATTGGAACATGGGAAATGGAACTTGAAACTCTCACAGGCCTGAGGGGGACAGCGTACGAGGTCTACTCAAGGTTGCCACCGGGTATGGAGAATGACTATGAGGCCCTGGAAAAAGCATTATTGAAAAGGTTCCAGATGACGGCCCATACATACCGACAGCAGTTCAGAAAGTCAAAGAGAGAGCCAGGGGAGATGTTCGCAGCCTATACAGCATTAGACTTAAGTCTTACCTTTTGAAGTGGATGTCATTAGCTGGATTTGCTAACGACTATGAAAGTTTAGAAGAATTAGTGGTCGTGGACCAAATGAAGAGAATGATGCCTAAGCCATTGCAAACCTTCTTGCTGGAAAATGGGGCAGAAAGGTTAGACGTAGTAAACACATTAGCGGAAAGGTATGTGCTAGCTCATGGGGATAATGGGGAACTGTCACAACCCAATCCCCGACCACCAGACACATGGTCTGGAAAGAAGAAGAACCCTAAAACAGCTCACACCAAGAAGGAGGATCCTTTCGATAAAGTTCCAATTAAGAAACCCTCTGGTAAGAGTCCACCTTGATCTCCTAAAAGAAAGGAGTGAAAAGTGGTGCGCCTACCGCAAATCTCCCACCCACAATACGGCCGATTGCAGGCGCAAACAGAAAGACTCTCACTATGCTGCCTGTCTTGTAGAAACCGGGGAAGGGTCTAACAAGGAGGTAGTAGGGAGGGGTCTTGAGAACAAAGATTCAGAGAAACCACCAGTAGTAGAGACGATACTTGTGAACGGACAACCAGTTGAGTGTCTCTATGACACCGGTCTGCAGTTTGAGGCCGTAATTTCCTCACACTTAGTGAGCCCAGAGCAGCTAACCGGGGAGTCTATTGAGATTCAAACGGCAACCAAGAGTGCGGTAGCGATGTCTCTTCCGATTGCAAAGGTTGACATCAAATCGAAATATGTTACCGGCACTATACAGGCAGCCGTTCTGCTAGATCCGATCTTCCCAATGATCTTGGGTTGTCGCTACGTCTTTCTAGGGATCCCAACAGAACCCATGTACGTAGGGGCAATACAAACCAGATCGCAATCGGGAGATGAGCAGACGCCGGCCTTGATCGTGAATCCCTTGCCTGGGGAGTTACGAGCTGCTCAAAGCCAGGATGCTACTTTGTAACCTTGCTTTAACCAGTTGCCAAAAAGTTCTGACCCACCAAGACGGGGTCAGTATTATATGAAGAATCGGTTACTGTACCGGAGAGCCGGAGTGGAGGAACGCCAGCATGGACAGCTGGTAGTTCCTAAGGCCTATCGGGAACAACTTCTTCATATGGGACACACCATTTCATTCAGTGGACATATGGGTGTCGGGGCAACACTCCAGCGCATTTCCTGCCATTACTACTGGCCAGGGATGACTGGAGACGTGCGTCGGTACGTCAAGTCGTGCCCAGAGTGCCAACGTGTGACACCAAAACATTGGACGGCTCCGGTAATCCTGGGCGACATGCCCATTATGAACTCTCCTTTCGAGAGAGTTGCCATCGATCTGGTTGGTCCTCTTCTTCGGACTAGGAAGAGGAATATGTATATTCTTACGATGGTGGATTGCTGTTCCATGTGGGGCGAGGCGATACCGTTGGCCACAATCGACTCGAAGCGAGTGGCTGATGCACTGATGGAGACCTTTACTCGGTTGGGATTTCCAAACCAGATCCTAACGGACAATGGGTCTCAGTTCTGTGGTAAGCTGATGGAGGAAGTCTTTCGTATCTTCCAGACTAACCACATTCACACAAGCCCATACCACCCTCAGTCGAATGGGCAAGTAGAGAGGCTTAATGGTACCTTGATGACCATGCTTCGGAAGCTGGCTCAAGAGAAACCAGACAGATGGGATGAGTATATCCCAGCCGCCTTGTTCGCCTATCGGGAGGTTCCCCATGGGTCGACCGGGTTGCCACCAGCCACTCTACTATTCGGGAGGCCAGTCAAGGGTCCCTTAGAAGCCCTATTGAGATGTTGGACAGAGGAGGAAACTTCCGAAGAAGTTGTATCCTCATATAAATACGTCGAAGAGTTAAAGAAGAAACTCCAGACGGGTTGTGTTTTGGCAGCTCAGAATCTGAGGGCGGCCAGAAAGAGACACGCGGCCTACTACAATAGAAGGACGAAAGATAGGTCTCTTAAAGTGGGGGATCGGGTTCTGTTGTTACTTCCAGTAGGTTCCAATAAACTCGAGATTGGTTGGCGGGGGCCTTTCCCGGTGGAAAGGGTTGTGTCCCGCACCAACTATGCCATTCGGATCAGGGGGAAATCCAAAATCTTCCACATTAACCTCCTCAAAAAGTATGAAGAACGATCTGATGGTACTTCTCTCCCACTTATGACGATGGCGGTCGCGATGGAAACGGAATCGGGCGAAGACGCGGATAGGGAGTATCCTTTACACCCTGGGGAAACCTATAGGGATGTACATATAAATCCTGATCTGTCGGCTGAAGAAACAGACCGGGTCATCCGTTTGTTGGAGTCCCATCAGCAGATTCTTACCGATCGGCCAGGGCGGACAGGGTTGGTCGAGTTTGATATGACTCTGACTACCCAAGACCCCGTTCGCCAAAAAAATATATCCAGTGCCCTTTTCGAAAGAGAAGGCCCTGGAAGCCGAAATCCAGAAACTTCTGGACGATGACATCATCACTCCTTCGACTTCTCCTTATAATGCCGGGGTGGTCTTGTTGAGGAAGCCCAGTGGGGAGTACCGCCTATGTATTGATTACAGGCATTTAAACAGTTGTACGACATTCCAAGTTGAACCATTACCGAACACAAATCAACTGTTTGCCAGATTAAATAAGGCAAAGTACTTTTCAAAGATTGATCTAAGCCGGGGATATTATGAGATCCCTGTGAAACCCGAGGTTCGCCCCTTGCTCAGCCTTCAGTACTCCGAGCGGGCATTACGAATTCAAGGTGATGCCATTTGGGCTGAGCAATGCGCCCAGTGTGTTCACCCGCATGATGAGAATGGTATTAGAGCCTTTAAAGGATCCCTCTGTCGTCTCGTTTATGGATGATATTCTCATTGTGTCTGACAATCTGAAAGATCATCTGAAGTCCTTGGGACAGATTTTCACAAGGTTAAAAGAGGAAGGGTTAACCGCCCGTCCAGCCAAATGCATGATTGGCTATCAATCCTTGGAATTTCTGGGACATACTATTACCCCAGGGGGACTGGTACCGGAAGAAAAGAATATTGAGAAGGTCAGACTCGCACCCCGTCCTAAGTCCAAAAAGGATGTTAGGTCTTTCTTGTCTCTGTGTGGGTTTTACCAGAAATTTATTCCGCGGTTCAACGAAATTGGGGCGCTGTTAACAGAAACCCCGAAGAAAGGATCACCAGATCCTATAGTCTGGACCCCGAGCTGTGAAGAAGCTTAAGGGAAGCTGAAACAGGCTTTGGTGGACAGGCCAGTCCTGCAACTCCCAAATTTGGAGAAAACGTTTGTTCTAAGAACCGACGTGAGTAACATAGGGATTGGGGCAACTCTGTTGCAGGAAGGGCGAGATGATCCTTCGGTGCTATGTCCGGTGGCGTATGCCAGTAGAAAACTGTTACCCGTGGAACGGAATTACTCCACCGTCGAAAGGGAATGTCTAGCTCTAGTGTGGGCGATACAGAAATTTCAACCTTATCTGTATGGAGTACCGTTCAAAGTACAATCCGACCATCAACCTCTGACGTTTTTGGCAACTTCTAAGAAACTGAACGCGAGGTTAATGAGATGGTCATTGCTCCTACAACCGTATCAGTTCACAGTCGAATACATCCCCGGAAGGGAGAATGTGGGAGCGGATTTTCTATCACGGCATCCTATGGTTGAATGTGAAGGTGGGGCCATTCGAACAGAACCTCTGGCAGTAGAAAGTTCGTAGGGTTCGACTTTCTTAAGATGGGGCCTATGTGACAAAACGTCAGTGGCCCATGTCCTCAGGCCTTCTTTGGGTTTGGGTAAACAGGGGGAAACAGCTTTCGGGAACCCTCAGTTCTCTTATTCGCTCAATCACTATGGAAGATAGTTCTCTCGGATACTTTAACAACACGATCTTGGTAATAGAATAATTAGATATATGTCTTTTCTTTGGGGAAAACCCGCTAAGGCGTCTTGCACCAAATACACACAGGTTCAACGTCGGGGGGAGAATTCATGTCCGTTTCTAGATCCATCGTTACCCACTGCATAATGTCAAGATGTCAAGTTGAAGATTGGGACATTTTAAATGCAGCATACTGATGGTCTATGAAAGGTAATCTTAGGTTGTAATTAGTCCTGCACTTATAAATCTCTATTGTCTCGACTACTGAGATAAATTGGTGAAACGGCAGTCTTGCCATATTGGGAGGGGGTGACCGTTAGCCAATCTGGCTAAGCGTTTTGATCTTAGCATAGCAAGGGAACAAATCTGAACAATAAATATTTCCCAAATGATATCGCTGGTTCTTGGCAGCCGATAGACAAGTGCTATCTTTCCTTCTACGGCCTGAACTGGGCATACTGTCATCTTTCTGTAGAATATAATCATTGGATAGCTACGGTATGCCGGAAGGAGGGAAGGGCTCCTTGGGGATGGGGTCCACCAATCTATGATCTTCTTGAGCCGGAAGAGGCTATCCACAGTGCTATCTCTTTCGTCTTTTAGTCGATAGGATGATGTCGGGAAGATAATGGACTTCTCTATCTCACTGAGAGAACCTGAACTCATCTAAATCTATGGGTTATTTGAGGCACTGCCGGTACATTGCGGCGACAGCTCAGACAAGAGCAGCGGCCGGAAGGAGTAGTATTTTTTTTTCCTATTCTTGCTGGGAATGGGGAACGACACTTCTTTACATACTCACACAACACCACAAGAGCTTTGTCGTGAGAAAGGCAGGGTTTGCAAGTGAGAGATAAGCCTGGAAATGAATGTGCCCAATAATAATAAAGGCTTGGTATGAGTGTAGGGAGTGAGTCCTGTAGGCAAAAAGTTCCTGGGGTGGACAACCGGACGTCTACAAGCTGGAGGTCTACTCAAGCTCGGACGTAGCCAATCCAGGGGCTACCTGACAGGTCAGGCCCATTCATTCGGGTCTCTTATCTAATGTATTGGGTAGGGAACCTATATGTCAAATGTAGTAACTGAGGCCCTATTGGTCCTCAGGATTGTGGTACTTGAGTCAGCCTAGTCGTTCACTGATTTCTGTCATCTCCAGGGTCCTCCTTGAATTCAAGGGAGCATAAGAGATCTGCAAGGCCATGAGAGTATCACCTTAAGACATTCTCAGGTGAACCATGGACTTTCAGGACGGCCACAGGCTAATGACTCCAATCAAGGAATCAATGTCTGATTAGTCCTGATCTAGTGGCATCCTTCGGTACCCGCTCAGTACAAATCCCATCGTCAATAGTGGAGTGATTGAACCTATGTTCCTGAATGGACCTACAGCTCATTCTCGGTCCTACTCATCCGTATCAGTGACATTGAAAAACCCATACCCATTCGACATTCACGAACCATTACCATTGTGTGAAATCTTACCCAGCCTGGTCAGTGACATTGAAACACCCATACACATTTTCCCTTTCAAGAACTGTTCCCATTGTGACAAATGATGTATTCCTGTACCATTGGGCTACAACGAACACAAGACTCATTGTGTAGAGAGGACCACTGGAACTAGTAGGACTGGTTCTACAGGCGCCTGTTGTTTGTACAACCGATCGGGAAGGAGGAAAATACCTGCGGACCAAATCGGTGAGGCAGATGTCGACTGACGGGACTTTGTAGTACTCTTCGGTCTATGAGGGAAAGCCATGAGGCTCTCTGCCTGAACTCTATCCTTGTTGTGTCTGTTTAGAACTATCTGTTTTAACTGCCTTGATGTTTTCCTGTGCTGTTCTTTATTAATTTAATAAATCACGTTTTAGTTTACTCCAACGATCACTGTGTTATATATATGGATCAGCCAGAAAGACACGTCAGGGAATAGGACCCGAGGTCGAAAGAGAGAGTGACAGTGAGTCCGGGGAACGAAGGAGGGTTGGCAAGCAAAGACCTATCCCAGCCAGGGCTATAGACTAATTTTGAAATATTGTTACATAGTTATTTGGGACCCTCCACGTAGCTTGTTACAGACAGCATAGCTTTAGTGCTGTTGTTTACCAACAGCTGTGATGGTAAAGTTATTAATGCACTCACCCCTACACTGGTCTAGAATTCAATAACCAGTAGTGGCAAGATGAGAATTTTCCCACTGACTAGTATGGCTATGGAGTCTGCCTTGTGTCATAGAATGAGCACCAAAGATTTTTTCTGGAAGGCAATGTAGCAAAGAAGCAAACTTGTCACCTCATTTTATTAACCCTTTAACAGGCATAGCGCCTGATAGCGTTCGATGCGTTAAACAGGCGTAGCGCCCAATCGCGTCTTTGATGACTAGTCGTTTTAAAAATGCGATCTCTCGGTTTTCCGACACTTCCGATCGCTACTTTCACTTTCGCCGATAGCTTGACAACATGGCCGCCATTTGTAAACGTGCTACAATGACTTTGAACAGACTTTAACGGACTTTTTTTGATAGTTTTCAGGATTTTTACGCTGTTTTTCAAAATGGATTTCGGCGATTCTTCAAGTGATAGCCGAGATTTCGCTCTGTTCAATTTAAATGACATTAAAGGGCACGAAGTTGATTATTAATCGGAGCTAGATATCAGTGCAAAGCGTTACTTTGCATTAGCAGTCGTGAGTCGGACTTTAAAGAAAGTGATTATGATTCTGAAAATGTGTTTGTAAATTACCGTATAGATGACGGAAAATCACAAACAACATGCCGTATTTCGTAAATATTTGTGTTCATATATGGATTACCAGCAACAATCACGTGAGTAACATATTCTGCATGCTTTTCCCTTCATTGTGTTGTTTATTTTACTAAAATCGGTTGACTAACACCTTATTTGTGATGTTTTTACTAACGCGACCCGAAATTTTACAGAATCTGAAAAAATCTTGCCCGTTCAGGGCTACAAAATGGACAAGCGTCTGCCCTGTAAAGGGTTAAGCCATAAACGAGTATATATAAAAGCCAAACACATTATGTCCCTGTGGCAATGTTTACCAATGGACTGCCTTTGGTGCCATTGCTGCAAGACTGGACTCTAGGGTATCTAATGACTAAGGCTAGCTGAAAAACAGAATTGCTGTGATGCACAGTCTCAGAAAATAGCTACCTGATCTTGCCCAGAGCAGCAGCAGGAAAAAGTGGTGAGGAAAGAAACTGGCCACCCTCATATCATAAACTAATATATATGAAATCCTAAGTATCTGCCACCTCTATAGTCTGTTACATAAATCCTGAGTATTTATCACCTGTACAGCAATGTCTGTTATAGATTTACCTCTATACATGTTTACAAGAAAAATTAGTCAAATAACAAATCATTAAGGCTCATTAGAGATATGGTGCTTTGCTCTATTTTCAATAGCTAAATCACACAGAAGAGATAATCAAACCCAGGACCACATTGTTCAAACATACACACACACACTTCCCCCACATGCATTCTTCTATACCCTTTTTCCAATGTCAATAACATTACAATAACAACAATAGCAACATAAACCTTGTCCTTACCTAATGTGGACCTATTGCGAGCTGAGAGAAAGAGGTGGTAACCAAACAGTGAAACAAGGCTGATTGCAAACATGATGGACACAAAAAACAGGAACAGGATGTGGAAGCGACCAACGCTTCGATCACCACCACCCTAGAGAATAGAAAATACAAATATGTATACATAAAACATGCGTCATGTCCCTGCATGTTTTTAAAATAATAAATACATTCATTTCTCAGCTTTTACACAAGTATTATCACAATGTATAACAATAAAGTACACAAAACACCACCTTTACTTTTGCCAAAATATGTCATTACTTACTCAATGAGTCAATGAAAATGTTACTACTAAGAGAATTCAATACAATTCTTCTATGACATTGCTATGTAACTAAAATTAAGTATCCCACTTTTGCTACAAAATTAATTAATGAATCTGAAAGCCAAAAGAGACTTGTACTTACCGACCAAAAGTTGATGAAATACTTGAGTGATGTCATTGCTACATAAATGCAATATAGCAAAGCATACCCAAGGAAGAGGACAAAAAACTTGTAATTGTGAAATCCCACACAGTTATTTACCCTGCACAACAAAAAAACAATCAATCACTTTAGCTCAAAATCCCAAGAAAGCACAGCTAACTTTGCCATTAATAAACCCAACTTTCTGCAGTACTGAAGACTAGATGGGACAAGCATGTTATTCTGTACATCTTCATCACCAACAATCTTCTACAAGTATTTATATATAGTTTGTGATGATTTATTGTTAGTGGTAAAAGTTAATAAATGGAGACTACTAAGTACTAGTGTATCAACAGACAAAAGATAGAAATCATATTGCCAGCATGATGTAGAAGGAACTTGACCATCTCACAGACTGTTGTAACATCTTAAACCGTTTACAAGGCACACGTTTTTCCTTTTTTAAACTCTGAACGGGCAAGATTTTGCAGGTTTTCAGTAAGATTTAGGGTTACATTAGTAAAAAACAAAATGAAGGAAAATGAATGCAGACTTATTATTTTACTCACATGTGAAATAAATAATCCAATGTTGCCATTAATCCATACATGAACACAAATATTTACAAAATACAACATATTGTTTGTGACTGTCCGTTATCTACACACTATTAACAAACACTCTGCCAACTGTTCACTGGCCTCCAAAATCTCATCCGTCGACCAGTACATTTCCACACGAGGAAGACTGTGGATCCCCATTAACAAGAGTAGACCAAAATAGGCCTGCATTTTGGATGCATTTGTTGGAACCAATGCTCGATCATTTATCTGTTTGATCTTTTGTTTAGCATACTCATTTGTTTGATTGGCAATCATTTGAAAAGTTTGTTCCTTGAAAAGTTGATAAAAGAAGGCAAGCTGAGAATGATCATCAGTTGTTATGTTGGAACCAGTTTCATCAGTAAATCTGTTGATAGTCAATGCTGTTATTTTGTTGCTCCAACCGTGTGTGTCGCCAGATGGTCCTGCCCTACTTTCTTCTGCCACATTTTCAGAATCAGAATCACTTTCTTCAAAGTTCGAGAGATCCGAAGTGTGTACACTGCTTACGCTGATATTTAGCTCCAATTCGTAGTCAACTCTGCACACTTCAATGTCACTTAAATTGAACCCAGCAAAATCTCCGCTATCACTTGAAGAATCGTCAAAATCCATTTTGAAAAACAAAGTATAAAAACCCTGAAAACTATTTTAAAAAATAGGATCAAATTTAAAGAGAAAACATGCAAATGGCGCCCACGCTATCAAGCTATCTGCAAAACCAGAAGTAAACAATGGGAAGTCTCACAAAGTCTCGAGACTGCGTGTTTACAACCCTTAGTTGTCATGGACACTTTAAGATCTTTTGCCTGTTCGGTAGTAAAGACGTTTTTGGCCGCCATGCCTTGTAAAGGGTTAAAGTGTCAATTCTACAAAGGTGGCAATGACATGGTCCTCCCTAAACAATCACACTGTTAACACAGTCACACCTGCTGTGAGCTGTAAGGATGAGGTTGCCAAAATTACCTGGAAGTAAAATCTGACCGGAGTCAATGTTTCAAAGATGACGTTGAGCATGTCATAATTAAAGCATCCAAAGGACTGGCAGCAATGAGAGTTAACAGTGTTGCCAATGTCAAACAATGACTGCTTGATCATCTCTACCCAAGTACTGGCCCTTGTAACATATACTTTGCCCATACTGACTGCCAATACTAAAAGATTGCAGAGAATCCAAAAATAAAACCATGCACATCGATCTTGGGTGTGTTAGAGATACATAAGGAAGGCCAAGGCATGTGTTTAACAGGAGCATCCATTGTACAAAGCACTCAACTAAGTTAGAACATTCAGACAAATCCAATGCAACTAACTATCAGCACAGCAACTGGAAAGTACTACAGCAACTATGATTATGATAATGGGTCAGCTGAAGTACTTGTAAAATCAGAAAATATACATCCATCAGTCACTATCTTTAGACTCAAAACAGGACGTAACAGGCTTAAAATACACATGTACAAAAGGCTAAAGACACGTTCTACATCAGTGTGTAGATGTGGGTTATCACTGTAGCAAATACAACTAGGGAAAGTATTTTATGGCCAGATGAAACAGCCCTAGGTATCAAACTCTATGAAAGCCTGCAAGAATTGCAGAAGACAGAGCAGTTTATGAAACAAACAACATTTCAGACAAGCTGATTTCAAGTAAATAAAAAGCAGCAGAAGAACGCCAGACTGATGCAGTTAGTCACTTGATGCTGATGGATGTATTATGGATGAGACTGGCACACCTACAGACATGTCTAGAGGGCACAGATGATAATCTGCAGTGAACTGATGAAAGGATAGACAACAGAAATCCTGGACTGGCAACATGAAACTATGGCTCAACCATGACAGTGTCACACTTACATGTATTCTTGAGGAAAGGAGTAACATGGAATACCGTGAATGTTAATGACAATGTAAAACTCACGACCGCATACATGAGTTAGGGCAATTTAACCCTTTACCAGGCAGAACGTCCATTTCCACCCGGTCGCTTAAATGGGCAGAGCGGCTGAAACCGTCCGATACTATTATGCATTGTAAAAACGCGATCTCTCGGCTTTATGATACTTCCGACGGCTACTTTCGCTTTCGCCGATAGCTTGACAACATGGCCACCATTTGTAAGCGCCTACTATGAATTTGAACGGACTTTTACGGACTTTTTTTTTATAGTGTCACCGCCTCACTTTCACATATAATAGAGGGCTGCAACTCCAGCCCAAGGGAAACCAGTGAGTCGCGCAGGACCCGAGTAATCTAGAACCTTCTCGAAAGAGCTGGTCACAAAGTCCATGATTCCGTGGACACTGATGTGGCCCGCCTAATGTGGGGTCCACGAGGAACTCGGACAGAGTTACCGCCCGTGTCGAGTTAGGACACGCGGAGACCGGCAGAGGACAAACGGACTTGAGAGAGACAACAAGGCCTGCCTGAGAGGGACTCATAGATATTCATAGATATACTTAGGCTAGATAGTGTGCTAGATTGTTGTATGACAACTATATGTCTGATGTTTAACTATCTGTGATATGTAATATAAGAGAGCGCGGGTCTGTTTACCCACTGCGCCAACTGTACACTTTATACAATAAATGTTCTATATCCTAGCGAACAGTGTATTGTTGCCTGTATGAACCCGAACCATTATTTAGATAAGAGTAAGATGATGACATATAGTTTTCGGGGTTTTTACGCTTAGGTTTTTCAAAACGGATTTCGGCAATTCTTCAAGTGATAGCCGAGATTTCGCTAGGTTCAATTTAAGTGACATTAAAGGGCACGAAGTTGACTATTAATCGGAGCTAGATATCAGTGAAAAGCGTTACTTTGCATTAGCAGTCTGAGTCGGACTTTAAAGAAAGTGATTATGATTCTGAAAATATGTTTGTAAATTGCCGTATAGATGACGGAAAATCACAAACAATATGCTGTATTTCGTAAATATTTGTGTTCATATACGAATTACCGACAACAATCACGTGAGTAACATATTCTGCATGCTTTTCCCTTCATTGTGTTGTTTATTTAACTAAAATCGGTTGACTAACACCTTATTTGTGATGTTTTTACTAACGCAACCCGATATTTTACCGAACCTGAAAAAAATCTTCACCGTTCAGGGCTAAAAAATGGACAAGCATCTGCCCTGTAAAGTGTTAAATGTTATAGTTGTGGTCACGTCTAATATTTCAATTATCTTGTTAAAGAATGAATCAAGAACATTTGAAGGTCAACTCATTCAGCACAAACAACTCATGCAATGAACATCTTAAATATCTACGTGGGTTTCTTAATGATGAAGTGGTTCATTTTTCAGACATGGTCATTTGGTTCTACAGTGCAGTTTGTTTTTAGACCCCTGGGGATCTTGCTGTAACTATGTGCTCTGTGTCATACTTTCAGTTGATGGTTAGCTGTTGTGTGGACATGGTTAGCTGTTGTGTGAACGTGGTTAGCTGTTCTGTGAACGTGGTTAGCTGTTGTGTGAACATGGTTAGCTGTTGTGTGAATGTGGTTAGCTGTTGTGTGAACGTGGTTAGCTGTTGTGAACATGGTTAGCTGTTGTGTGAACGTGGTTAGCTGTTGTGTGAACATGGTTAGCTGTTGTGTGAACGTGGTTAGCTGTTGTGTGAACATGGTTAGCTGTTGTGTGAACGTGGTTAGCTGTTGTGTGAACGTGGTTAGCTGTTGTGGGAACATGGTTAGCTGTTGTGTGAACATGGTTAGCTGTTGTGTGAACATGGTTAGCTGTTGTGTGAACATGGTTAGCTATTGTGTGAACATGGTTAGCTGTTGTGTGAACATGGTTAGCTGTTGTGTGGACAGAGTCTGAGATAGAATAAATAAAACACAATACAATGAAGCTTGTCCCTTGTCTTTGAATATTAAATATATATATATATATATATATATATATATATATATATATATATATATATATATATATATATATATATATATATATATATATATATATATATGTATATATTCTTCTTCTTTCGTTTGCTTGAAATATGTCTATAGCCGCAATGCTGTCCCCTGTATGAATTTAACTTTTTTTTTCAGTTCACTTATCGGTCCATAGAGTTTATCTTCCACTGTCATCTCTCTAGGCCAGAAGGTTTGCCTAGATATGTTGTATTTTGGGCAGTCTTGGAGTATATGCTCTGCTGTCTTTGATGCCAATCCACATGTGCACATGGCTGATTCACCAATCTTGAATTTTGTATACATGTGGTTGCGTAATCTGTTGTGTCCTGTTCTGAGGTGCAGAATAATGACTTGTTCTGCTCTGTACATAACGTGGTAGTCGTCTTGAGCAGGTTTTGGTGGCTTTCTGACTGATTTGATCATTCTTTTCTTTTGGTGGTAAGTAATGGGCACATCAGGCTGTTCTTCTTTGGCTCCTTCCTTAGCTAATCTATCAGTTCTCTCGTTTCCGGGTACTCCACAGTGAGAAGGTATCCACTGTATGATGACCTCACACTGACTGCTAAGTTCAGAAAGCAGTGTTCTTAGTACTGGCAATTTCCCAGACGGAAGCGCCTTGAGTACTGATTTTGCACCTGTCAATAGCACCACTGGTTGTTTACCATGGCTGGTATTTAGTAATTTCTCTGTTGCTATCTTGATTGCCTCAATTTCAGCATCATAGTTGTGGCAGTACTTTCCTTTTAGTACGCTGGCCGTGTTCCTAGTATTATTTGGGTATTCTATATACACTCCCGCTCCATGACATCCATTTTGAACAACATTTTGTGCTGACCCATCTGTGTAGACTCAGATCCAGAGGTCCTGTGGGTATTCTTCATCAAGGAAGCTGAGAGTGGCTGTTATGCACTGTACACTGCTCTGTTATTCCTTGTCAAATATTCCTTTAATCTTTGTCTGGATTTGTAGTGATAGTCTTTCCTCTTTCCACGGAGTTCGTTCTGGAATAGTTTTCAGGGGGATACCAACTGTGGGCAGATCAGTGGTTTCTCTGCAGAGTCGTTTGGCCTGGTGGATAAAACTGCTTCTTTTCAACCACCCCCATAGCTAAGTTTTCAAGTTTATTCTTCATAGGGTGGCCTGGCAAGCTGAGGAACTTTTCTGCTTGTATTAGCGTTTTCGTATCTCTGTGCTCTCTCAATGCTTGTGTCCTCCCCATCTTCTCCATCTCCACTATAGGGGTTGATCTCATCCCTCCTGTGGTGACTCTAAGTGCTTGATTTTGCACCTTGTACAGCTCTTGTAGTGCGGTTTTTGATGCCAAACACCACACAGTTGACCCATATTCCAGGTGTGATCGTATTCTCTGTTGATAAAGTTTGCTAAGTATTTTCCCGCTGCTCCACATGTGGTTCCACTTAGTTTTCTCAGGATGGTTATTTTCCTTCTGGCTTTTGCTACTGCTTTGTTGATGTGCTTTCTCCATGTCAGCCTGTCATCAAATGTTACTCCAAGGTATGTTGGTTCTTTATCTTCTCTTAGGGGTATTCTTAGCCGGCTTTGTGGCTTAGAGGTTATGACTTTTCTCCTTAATCTCGTATACTCTCGTCGGTAACGTGATGACGGTTCAAATCAGCAGTGGTTCGAATCGCATCGGTAACTTACGGGGTATGTGAGCCGGCCGCTCAGAAAGCAATGGCAAACTACTGAGCGTAATCTTGCCAAGAGATCAACATACAGCTGAAAGATGCTGGTGTTGACAGCTAAGTCCTGTAAAGGATATGCTTAAAAAAAAAAGGGGTATTCTATTTATCTGAATGATCCCTGCCTTTTGAGTGCTGCACTTGTCAGTGTTTATGCTGACACACTATCTAGTTGCCCATATAAGTAATGCATCTACAGCTCTTTGTAGCAATCTGGTCACCACTGATGCATGTTCAGTATGTATATATGATGAGTGTGAAATATATTACCAAATGTGGCACCATAAAGAAAAAAATACTCCTAAACTGAAGCATTCTAATAAAAATGGGGTGGGAAAAGCACTTTAAAAAGAAATTTTAAGTTGCATATCATTTACAGGACGTTGCAGTCAACACCAGCATTTTACTGCCATTGTTGATGTCTTGGCAAGTTTTTTTTATATTCAGAAGTTTGCCATTGCTTTTTGAATGATCGACTCACATATCAACATGTTAAAACCAGCGCGACACAGTCTGCTGCCAAACCAGTCGCCGCTGTGTTTTGAATGCAGGTAAGCGGCATTACGAATCGCGTCCGCAACGCTATCACCACGAGACCAGAAAAGCACTACAAAATGTAGTACATGAAACAATAAATAAGAAATGATAATGAATTTAGATAAACAAAAAAAAGAGAACTATAAATTTCCAATATTTTGTTGGCAAAATTCAGTTTAAAGCAGTGTTTCCCAACGTGGGGCCCACGCCCCACAGGGGGGCAATTCGATTGTTAAGGGGGGCAATTTGAAAATGGAAGAAATCAGTGGGATATAACAAAACGGGGAGACTTGGGACTGAAGTTAACTAAATTGGAACCTGACATAAAATCTCTTTGCAGCAAGCATCAAGCACAAGGATCTCACTAAATTTAAATAATTACTAATAATTAAAATAATATAGAAACATCTCTCATTAAAATTATTTTATACTTGAATTTCAGTTCTCCATTATATGTTTTGAAAATTTACTTGCTGTGTTTGCTCAATAATTTCCTAGTGATTTCTTCCTAAAACCTATCGGTCCTTTGGCTAGGATCGGGTGCATTTGCTGCTCTCCCCCCAGTAGTGCGCCTGGTCTGGTCGGGGGTAGGGATGATCAAATAAAAACCCATCACATATCTTCACCTTAGATGGGGCATAAGAATTTTAGAAAGGCTTAGGTGGGGCATAGCACAAAAAAGGTTGGGAAACACTTAAAGCATAGTTAACTCACGGGGGTAATTTCATAAATATGTTAAGAATTAGTTGTAGTTCCTTACATCTGACAATCATTTCTACAACTACATCAGAACAGAAATATTCATTTTGTCACAAAATCTAAATAGGCTCATGAATGCCAAAATGTATATACTCACCATGGACAATGATGGTCCATTTTGAGAACACACCTGTGAATAATATTAAAACAGGCACAGATATATTTTCCCAGTCATATGTCAGAAGAAATAATCTCAAAACCTGAAACTGTATACACCCACAATCTGTAAGCATTACAGGATTGTGAACTGCTAAGCATTTCAGATAAACTAATCATGACTTTTTAAGTTGTGAATGACAGTTTCCCTCTCAATGTTATCATTTCTACTGTTGTAATAAATGCAATTGTTTCACATGTGTAAAGTAAAAACTAAAACCTTTTCCCAACAATGTCCAATCCAGCAATTTTATGTTTGGCCTTTTCTATGATTCTATATTTGTTATTACATCCTGCAGTCTGATTTGCACCTCCTGACAACAATCTGCGGCTGGATGTAATCAAGCACCTGTTGACAACAATCTGCGGCTAGATGTAATCAAACATTGGACGAATGCAAGCATCCCATGTTAGCCAGCACAACAGTTCCCACCTGTTGCTGCAGGAGAAAGCTAGAGAGCTGATATATTCATCCTGCAAATGTACTCGAAGGTCAAAGTTATCTGCAGCTTGAATTTCAGAAATTGTTCAGATATTCATTGTATTCTTATGTTGTACATGCTTACTGGCAATCTTATACCAGTCTATGACAATAAGAACGCTGTCCATGAAAACAAACAGGTCTAAGTTTTCTATATGGTAATAGTTTCAGAGAGTTGTATTTTGTACTATTTCAAGTATTTCAGTTTTGTATGATTTTGACCAATGTTTTATGATTTTGATCAATGTTGGACATGCTTCTTAGTATGGCATGGTAATGTATACCATGTGCCAGGTGGACTCATTACAAAGGACATTCTTTATGGGCAGCTGGCAAATGGTAAAAGAACAATTGAATGTCCACAGCTATGACTCAACGTGAGATATGAAAATGTTGGGGATAAGACCTGGAGGAAAAAGCTTCTCACTGAACATGTATATATATATGGAATCATCTTGAACTCCATGGTAGGAGACTAATTCAACAAGAACCCGATGAAATAAATGTAAGTCTGTACAGCTGGAAGTTTCATGCTCACAGGGTGATTAACACAGTCAGCTAGGTCTGCAGGAGGCTATTATGAACACTCTACACAGTTCTTCTTCTTCTTCAGCGTTCCGAGCCATTGAGGTTCTTTGCTGCAGATACAATCCGTCTCCATTCGACTCTCTGGTGGACCTTCTCTTGCCAGTCGTTGATTCCAAGTGCTTGTAGGTCTGTACATACATTATCTCTCCATCGCCTTCTTGGTCTACCTCGGGGTCTACGGTCATTTATTTCCTGAGTGTAAGCGAGTTTTGTTTCCCTATTATCTTCCATTCTTTCTATATGCCCCAGCCATTGTAGTCTATTGGCCTTCATGATACCAGTGATTAGCGGGGACTTAAACAGATCATAAATGTCTTTGTTACTTCTTCTTTTCCACTCTCCACTTTGTGTATCCCTAATGGGTCCAAAGATGCGTCTTAAAATTTTGTTCTCAAAGGTTTGTAACAAGGCTTCATCTCGTTGTACTCCAGGTTTCAGAGCCATACAGCACAACTGGTCTGATCAGTGTTTTGTATATTGTGATTTTGGTGTTACGAGATAGCGCCTTTGATTTAGATATACATAGTTAATATATGAATTTTAAGCATTTCTTGGTTGTTCTCATGGTTAGGTTAGAAGCTTCTTTGGTCCTGTCAAAGTTCAAAATCAGCAAGTGTCATCTATATATATATATAAAAGAGAATGTTTTTGTCTTTGTGTGTCCTTTATGCGTTCCTGAACGGTCCATCCGATTGAGATTACATTTTCTACAGATGTTCTTCTCATTCCCGCGCAGCCAACTGGCATAGTTATTTAGTTTAAAATCAACAATTTTTCCTCCAGCACGAAAGAAAATGGCACGAGCTTTAGAAACAGACGAATAAATGTTCCGCCATCTTGCTGCAAGGGAACTCACTCTCTGATTAAACCAGAAATTAGTTAGGAACAGTTGTTGTTCTCACTCGCGTGGATGCAACTGAAATAGTTAGTTTAAAATCAATTTTTAATTTTTGGGAACGGGAACGGGAGCAGGGGCCGAATATGAATTAAATGAGACGCTCCACGCCAGGGTCTGGGCGAAGCCGGGCCGGGTTGTCTTTTTTGGGAACGGGAACGGGAGCAGGGGCCGAATATGAATTAAATGAGACGCTCCCTGCCAGGGGCTGAGCGAAGCCGGGCCGGGTCATCTAGTCTCCACAATGAAGGTCAACTATCTCCAAAACTCTCTTGTCTTCACAATACAATTATACAGTTTCTTTCTGTCCAGTTTCTTGTCTACCTACATTTATTATTGTCTTCTTCTATACACTTTTCCTCTAGGTACATCTTTTTTACAAGAATACAGACTAATACAGCTTTACCGCAATTCAGCTAAATTTATTAACACCATAACAATCTTTTTACAAGGAGCTGTGTCAAAGATATTATTACCACTGAAGGAGGAAAAGAACAAACACAAAATTAATGTAAGTGTATAAACACCCATGAACACACATGGGTAAACACATATAAACACACATGAAGGCTAATAGACTACAATGGCTGGGGCATATAGAAAGAATGGAAGATAATAGGGAAACAAAACTCGCTTACACTCAGGAAATAAATGACCATAGACCCCGAGGTAGACCAAGAAGACGGTGAGAGATAATATATATACAGACCTACAAGAACTTGGAATCAACGACTGGCAAGAGAGGGTCAACTAGAAAGACGAATGGCGACGGATTGTATCTGCAGCAAAGAACCTCTATGGCTCGGAAAGATGAAGAAGAAGAAGTATAAACACCCATCAATTGTCAATGTTATGAAATCAAAATGATTAAGATGGTTTGCTCAAGTTACATGAGACAAACAGATCATATCAGAAACAATTCCTACATACAAGATCCAGAGAGTGTTGAAGAATATGGAGAGATAGTGTATAGACAGATCTAACAGCACTGACGATCAGCAGAGATAGAGAGAGAAAATGGAAAGAGACTGTGTTTTCCATCACAAGCAAGGCAAGGAAGCTGACAAAGAAGATAACCGCTAGAAATGCTAGGAACCTACTGGTACTTACACGAACTAACTTGCTACACATACCATATACTCACATTGAGCAAACTGAGCAGTGATGACATCTGTCTGGCTTGATACATTTACACTTTTCACAGTAACGTGGAACTGCAAGAGAAGACGCTTCTTGTATCAAACTCATGAAAACGTATGCTAGTGAAGTGTATTCAACAACTTAGAAAACAATTGTAAAATTGTCTAAACAGTAACATTTCCAATTGTAAAGAAATCCATCCATCCTGTGCCATGCCGATAAGCATGGGCAGTCATGACTCGCCATTTCACTCAACACCACAGTCGTGGATCAGCCCAGTGTTCTTGTCTCGACCATGCCACATGGCCAAGTCATCCAGGTATTTACTTCTCTGTCTTCCCCTTGTTCTCTTCTCCTTGATCTTGCCAGTTATCACCAAGTTCTAACATTGATTTCTTCTCATAACATTTCCAAAAAATGTTGACTGTCTATGTCTAATTTCTCTAATCAGTTTACAATTTTCATTTGTTTTTTGCAGGACTTGATCATTGGTTTTTCTGTCTGTCCATGGTATTCTTTGCATTCTCCTCAGAAACCACATCTCCACAGCCATCAGATGTTTTTCAGCTTGACTGCTCATTGTCCACACTTCACATCCATACAAAAGTACAGGCTCTATGTAGCACCTCAATACTCTTTTTTCTCGTAGCAACTGACATTTTATTGGTCAGTATGGTTTTCATTTTGCAAAAGGCTACCTTCGCCATGGCAATTATTGTTCTAATCTCTTCAAGGCATCTCCCATCTGATGTTATGACTGTTCCGAGATAACTGTGCTGATTCACTTGTTTAAGAATATTCCCATTTACTTGTATATTACATTGTGGTATTTCATTCTTCCTAGCGACGACCTAATCTGTGTCTTCTTACAATTTAATTCTAACCCTTGTTGTTCACTGTGTGCAACCACCGCATCTACTAAATGTTGCAGATCCTGCTCATTGTCTGTACTCAATACTGTATCATTATAACATAAAACACACAAAAAAACATTAGTGATACAGTCATTGTGTACCGGTTCACCAACTCTAAGGTTCCGGTACTAGAGATTTCTCAGTCTCATAGCATGGCTTTTAGAGATTTCTGTGTGTGTGTGTGTGTGTGAAGTCCAAGTGGTCAGTTTGATGTACCATAAACCTTTTGTATGTAAAGATGCTCACAATAGGTCCATATATGATGAAATAATGAACTTTATATCATCTCATCTCATCATGTTCCTCTTGTACCTTGCGGTGCTGAGGTGAAGCATAAACAGCGGGATATGGCCAAACCATTTAACTTGCTGCTTTCTGATGAAATCTAGTGCTGCTATAACCCCCACTTTAGTCCTGATTTTTCCATTTCTGATTTTTTCTTTTCTTGATACATTGAGTATTCTTCTCAGGAATCTCATTTCCATTATTGTAATTTTTTTATTTTCTCTTTTTCTGTCATTGTCCAGGTTTGGCATTAAAGCATAGAGTTGGTAGGCAGATTGTGTTTTTACTTTATATCAACACAGACAAACAAACTTACATCCTGCAACTGTTCTATTCTGAATTGGAAGCTTTCTGGCAAAATGGTTCAACTGTTCCTTTTGAAAATTTTCATTTGTTTCTGATTCTAACCGCTGCCATTCTGATTGGTTAAGGAAAAACTGGAGAAAGAAAGGCCCAATCAGCTAAAGGTATACGAGCTTTAAAAAAAAAGATTTTGCATTAACAACATTTTGTGAAAAAATATTGAATGCTGCACGTTTAATAAATATTTTCACAAGAATTTAGACTAATAATTAGTGTGTAAAGTTTCTCATCAAGTTATTTGTCACCGCCTCACTTTCACATATAGTAGAGGGCTGCAACTCCAGCCCAAGGGATACCATTGAGTCGCGCAGGACCCGAGTAATCTAGAACCTTCTCGAAAGAGCTGGTCACCAAGTCCATGATTCCGTGGACACTGATGTGGCCCGCCTAATGCGGGGTCCACGAGGAACTCGGACAGAGTTACCGCCCGTGTCGAGTTAGGACACGCGGAGACCGGCAGAGGACAAACGGACTTGAGAGAGACAACAAGGCCTGCCTGAGAGGGACTCATAGATATTCATAGATATACTTAGGCTAGATAGTGTGCTAGATTGTTGTATGACAACTATATGTTTGATGTTTAACTATCTGTGATATGTAATATAAGAGAGCGCGGGTCTGTTTACCCACTGCGCCAACTGTACACTTTATACAATAAATGTTCTATATCCTAGCGAACAGTGTATTGTTGCCTGTATGAACCCGAACCATTATTTAGATAAGAGTAAGATGATGACAGGCTTTTTGGGGGCTAGTTTTCCGGTTTTGGCATAGAATGTTTTCTTAAAAACCTATTAAATGCCATGTAAAATTAATTATTTAATCATATCACATTGATTTTTGGTAACACATTGATTTGTTTAAATCAAAGAAATTGTTAACGTTACAAGTTTACATAAAACTAATAGCTATCTAGCGATAAAATAGAAGTAATCTGAGTCCCTCGGCAATGTCTCACCATTGCCTCCACAGTGCCTCATATTTTGATTAAGCCTGTCATCATCTTACTCTTATCTAAATAATGGTTCGGGTTCATACAGGCAACAATACACTGTTCGCTAGGATATAGAACATTTATTGTATAAAGTGTACAGTTGGCGCAGTGGGTAAACAGACCCGCGCTCTCTTATATTACATATCACAGATAGTTAAACATCAAACATATAGTTGTCATACAACAATCTAGCACACTATCTAGCCTAAGTATATCTATGAATATCTATGAGTCCCTCTCAGGCAGGCCTTGTTGTCTCTCTCAAGTCCGTTTGTCCTCTGCCGGTCTCCGCGTGTCCTAACTCGACACGGGCGGTAACTCTGTCCGAGTTCCTCGTGGACCCCGCATTAGGCGGGCCACATCAGTGTCCACGGAATCATGGACTTGGTGACCAGCTCTTTCGAGAAGGTTCTAGATTACTCGGGTCCTGCGCGACTCAATGGTATCCCTTGGGCTGGAGTTGCAGCCCTCTACTATATGTGAAAGTGAGGCGGTGACATTATTTATAGTGTGCAAAGTTTCTCATCAAGTTATATGGCAATGGGTAATAACTTATATCCATAACTCATGTCTCTCTTCCTTATGAGTGACAATTATAACACATTTAATGTTTTTTACTGCAGAAACATATAGATGTATGACAAAATGGTAGGTGAATCGATAGAAAATATCAATCCTGCATTTCGATAACTTTATCTTATCCATCTTCTTCTAAATAGGTTTATCTTGATAAAAGTACTGGCTCCATTTTGTGCATTTTACAGCTAAGACATGACATCGGGCTCTTTCTTTAACATATCAGATTTCAGAACAGCATTTATTTTTACCGGAGCCATGTTATCTCAACTTTTCCAGGCATCTGTTCTGGTCTGCCATTGCTTTACTTCTTGGCGGTGACCATACTGGTCGATGACTGTTGTCATTGTCTATATAAAGAGATCCCCTGACTACTGTCATGAACTTGAAACCATAATCTGTCATTACCCTGTTTGTGGGGCAACTTCACACATCTCTATCTCTCACATTACATTGTTTGTGGGGCAACTTCACACATATCTCTGTCTCTCACATTGTCTTGTTTGTGAGGCAACTTCACACACATCTCTCTCTCACATTACCCTGTTTGTGGGCAACTTCACACACATTTCTGTCTCTCTTATATTACCCTGTTTGTGGGGCAACTTCACACACATTTCTGTCTCTCACATTACCATTTGTGGGGTAACTTCACACACATCTCTGTATCTCACATTACCCTGTTTGTGGGGTAACTTCACACACATCTCTGTGTCTCACATTACCTTGTTTGTGGGGTAACTTCACACACATCTCTGTCTCTCACATTACCCTGTTTGTGGGGTAACTTCACACACATCTCTGACTCTCACATTACCCTGTTTGTGGGGCAACTTCACACACATTTCTCTCCCTCTCTCTCACACACACATTACCCAGTTTGGGGGGAAACTTCACACACATCTCTCTCTCTCTCACACACACACATTACCCAGTTTGGGGGGAAACTTCACACATACATCTCTCTCTCTCTCACACACACACATTACCCAGTTTGGGGGGAAACTTCACACATACATCTCTCTCTCTCTCTCTCTCTCTCTCTCTCTCTCTCTCTCTCTCTCTCTCTCTCTCTCTCTCTCTCTCTCTCTCTCTCTCTCTCTCTCTCTCTCTCTCTCTCTCTCTCTCTCGCAGGAGCTGCAGTTGTACAGTGGCTAACGCATTTGCCTGCCAGACAGTGATAATGTTTTTGAATTCAATTCGAGGATGGAATTTTTATTTAGTCAATTGGGCTCTGAAAGCATTGCATCCCATAAGAACACTGCCAAACCAGTATAACATGACACCAGGACATTCTGTGAAGTAAAAGCAGCTTGTATGATACTGATCACACCACTCAGGAAAGCTAATGTAGCTTTTCCAGACAGGATTAAGTATAGTCATGGCAGATGAGGCCATATCGTTTTAATCCCTTTACTTGAATTACCATCATTACATATAGAGGGCCCTATTTGTGAGTACTGCTCATTACAATTTGCAACTGACAAAGGTTCTTTTATAAGCACAGTGTGAACTCTGGCCTCCTTTATTACATCTGTATCCAGGGAGCCTGGGTATCTGATCCACTATTAAGTGGTCAGGAAGTAGCATGACATCAATAGGGTTTGATTAAGACTTGTCCTTCAATTGAAATAAACTCTCTTCCTGTCAAGCTCTGGGAGAACACTAGTAGTAGTAGGCCTCTTTCAATCCTGAAGGACTATAGAGTTGTGCCGCTTGGGAGGTACCTGGCAGCACCGCTGGTGACTGTATAGACCAATGCGAGAGTGACAATCCCTGTCACAGTTTCCGCATCTGTAAGACGAGGCAAGTCCCGCATTGAGTGACTGCGTTTTAAGCCTGTGCCGCCTATCCTCTGTTTGTTGGATCAGATTGCGCTCAAAGAGCACCAGTCCGTTTCGTACATCTCTTCTCCAGGAGCATCTGTCTGTTGCAACTCTTTCCCAAGTGTCTGGATCTATTTCAAGGGTTTTCATATCTTGTTTACACATATCCCTATATCGCATTAGGGGTCTTCCGGTTGGCCTCTTTCCTGTGGCTAGTTCTCCGTATAGGAGATCTTTGGGAATACGTTCATCCTCCATTCGAGATACGTGGCCCAGCCACCGGTGGATCTCTGCTTGAGGAGGGTGTGCATTGTGGTAATATCTGCTCTTTCAAGCACCTGTTTGTTTGTTATGTGGTCTTTCCATGTTATGCCCAGGATACGTCTCAGACATCTCATGTGGAAGGAATTCAACTTCCTTTCCTGTCTTGAGTACAGGGTCCAGGATTCAGACCCATAGAGCCCCGGGAAGGTTAACCCGGTCAACAAATGCCCGCAGAAGTCGGATGTGTCGGCCTAACGGCGCAAGAACGCAGCTCTGCTGTAAACAGGCACAACGCAGTCACATCCGGAAAAAAAATCCGGATGAACGCAGAAGAAGAAGAAGACCCACAGAGTAGTGTGCTAACAACACAAGCTTTATATGCTTGAGCTTTTGTACACTCTGTTAGTCTATTATTCTCCCAAACTCTTTTAGCTAGCCTGGAAAATGTTGTGGCTGCCTTTCCAATGCGTCCGTCGATTTCTGTCTCTAATGAAAGATTATCTGATTATCTGATATTGTCAACCCCAAATACACAAACTCGTGGACGACCTTCAATTCGTAATTAGAAATTTTAATTGATGGAGGCGCACCAGCATCTTGTTCCATCACCTGTGTTTTATTTAGGCTAATGATGAGCCCAAAGTCTTTGCAGGCGGCTGCAAAACATCTTGATCTTATTTTGGTCTTTGCCTTGAGTCTTGATGGGTTAAAAAGTTTGCCATAAGATCTTGTGTGGAGGTATATGCCTTCAGTGGCAGTCCCAAATGCCTGCCTTAGGAGAACGGCGAAGAAGATACCAAAGAGTGTACGAGCAAGCACGCAGCCCTGCTTTACTCCACTGCTGATGCTGAATGACTGGGATGTTGAGCCGTCAAATAAAATGGTCCACTGCATGTTTTCGTGAAATGATTTCAGAAAGACTAAGAAGGGTGGGTGGACATCCAACCTTTTCAAGGACCTTAAAAAGGCCGCTTCTGCTCACGAGGTCAAATGCCTTTGTGAGGTCGATGAAGGCAATATATAATGGCTTCCTCTGTTCTCTGCACTACTCTTGGAGTTGTCGGAGTGAGAAAATCATATCGATGGTGGACCTGTTGGGTCTAAATCCGCACTGCGATTCGGGGTAGATTCTTTCAGCAAAAATGTGTAATCTTTTAAGGATTACTCTGGCAAAAATCTTGCCTGTAATGCTGAGTAGGGAAATGCCGCGATAGTTGTTGCAGTCGCTTCTGTCGCCTTTGTTTTTATAAAGGGTAACAATTTTTGCGTCTTTCATATCTTGTGGTACTGATTTTTCTTTCCAGCAGAGCTGAAATATTGCAGACAGTTCTGGGATGATTGTTTCTTTGCTACATTTTAAAATTTCAGGTGGAATGCTATCTTTTCCAGGTATTTCCAGTGTATTTAAGGATTGTTGATTATAAGATAGATAATAGAGTTTGCTGTGACGATTATGAATGTGATTGCTTTGTAATGAACTCCTGTGATAGTGTAACTATTGTAACTGGCTGCGAAACCCATTCTTCGCCAGATTACTGTGAATAAATTATATCAGATAGTATCAGAATGGAGTTTGTTGCCTGTCTGAACCCGAGTTTCATTTCCCTAGGTCTCTAGGACGTTGACAAGGTGGAATGCTATCTTTTCCAGGTGCCTTGCCACATTTGAGAGAGTCTAGTGCTTCGCTGATTTCTGTGAGGCATGGTTTGTTATCCAGGGCATGCATGGCGGACTGCTGATCGATGGCTTCCAGAGCTTCTTCACTGACAGTGTTATCCACTGAGTATAGCTCTGAGTAGTGTTCTACCCAGCGATCCATTTGTTTCGCTCGATCTTTTATGATTACCCCCTCAGTTGATTGTAAAGGGGCCATCTTATTTTTTGATGGACCGACAGCTTGCTTGATGCCCTCGTACATTCCTCTTATATTTCCAGTGACTGCACAAGTTTGAATTTGAGCAGAGAGCTGTAGCCAGTACCTGTTCGTATATCTTCTTGCCATCTGTTGTACTCTATTTCTGGCCGTTCGCAATACCTGCAATGTTTTCTCTGAAGGTGATGTTTTATACATTAAGAATGCATGTCTATTTATCTCCAGGACTGGGAGCATCTCTTCAGAGTGTGCTTCAAACCAGTCGGTTGACTTAGTTTGCTTCTTGCCAAATGTTGACAGTGCTGTATTGTAGATAGTGTCGCGAAAATGACTCCATCTCTTAGTGGAATTTCCGTTTGTGGGGCCAGGCAGAGTGTCCGCTAGAGCCTGCATGAATTTGTTGACCTTATCTTTATTTTGGGTGCCGCTGGTGTCAATGCGTGGTCTTCCTTCTGTTCTGCTTCTGTAGATTCTCTTGGGCTTTATCTTCACCTTGCTGGAGTGAATGGTCGGTGTCGCAGTCAGCACTATGATAGCTGTGAGTCAGTCGTACATTGCAGAGACTGCTGCGTTTAGTGAGCACCAGGTTGAGTTGGTGCCAGTTCTTTGATCTGGGGTGCCTCCATGACACCTTGTGTTGAGGTTTTGTGTCAAAGAAGGTGTTGGTCACGCATAGATTGTGGTGGCTGCAGAATTCCAAGAGACGTTGTCCTTTGTCATTGATCTTCCCAACGCCAAACTGTCCTAGACATGAAGGCCAAGATTTGTGGTCAGAGCCAACCCTGGCATTGAAATCCCCCAGGATAAAAAGATGTTGTTTCTCTGGTGTTTCACTGACTTCTTTGCTAAGGTGGTCATAGAACTTGTCTTTAGATTCTGATGCTGCAGTTAGTGTTGGGGTGTAAACACTTATAATACTAACTGGGCCTGCCTCTGTCTGGAGTTGGAGCTTCAGTATTCTTTCAGTGCCATCACTTGGTGGTATGATGGAATTAAGCAGCTTGTTTCTGACAGCGAAGCCAACTCCATGCTCCCTGGTCTCTCCGCACAGCTTGCAATGCCAGTAGAAAGTGAAGTCCCTCTCCTTGATGCTTCCAGATTCTTGTCTATCCCCAGTCTTAGTAGTTCGTTGTTTATCACTGCAGTTTTGCGGGCATCCCCAATCTCGTTTAGATCGTCTGAGATGCCAGGGGTCATGGTTCTTACATTCCATGTTCCTAGCCATAGGGCCGGTTGTTTTGTTTTTTTCTTGTTGCTAAGGTGTATAGATTGCAGTCCATGGGTCAGGATTTTTCCCCTAAGCTCCACACACCCTCAGGAGCAGATGAACCGTGGCGAGACAACACCTTATTGACTGGGGGCTGCCCAGCTTAGGCGGGCGGTAGCTGTCTAGTGAGATACGATGATCTCTCCCACCGTCGGAAGTAGCCCCTGGCGCCTTGCTCTACGCCAATCGAGCATTAAGACTTTATAACCGGCAAATGCTGCTTCCCGTGTTGTGTCACCGCTTTATGCGGTGCTGAAGTGACCTCTTCAGGGCACAAGCCTGGGCAATGGAATGTGGAGAACCAGTTGTTGCCCAGTAACAAGTTCCCCCTCTCCACGTCGCCGATGTTGACCAAGGGAAAGGCAATAACCAATGCAACTTGGCATCAGTGCCGTCGCAGGAGTTGCAAGAACTGTTGTTTACAACATGGAACTGCTTTAGGGACTCCATCTCCGGATTTGTCCTCAGGGTTTACTCCTGAAGCCTTTCCCATATGGGTATACCCGCAAGGCAGCGGAGGTTTGAGATTTAGAGTTCCCTCTCTTAGAAGAGATACCAACCAAGGCTGACGAGCCTCCTCTGACCGGGAATCAATAAGGAGTGAAGTCTACCATTCTTCCTTCCTGGCAGTGACCATACTGATCGGATGACCGTAGCCATTGTCTCTACTGAGAGATCCTCTGCCCACCGTCACTGTCTTGAAACCATAACCAACAACTATCTGTCGGCTGCTCCCAAGTCCAATCCACCACCTACCCGCATGGCTTCACGTTACCCTGTTGGGGGGGGGGGGGGGGGGCTAAATGGGTACTCCACCTTGCCCAAGGGTGTCCCGTAGGTTAGCGGAGGGAAGGAGACACCTTACTTCTCCTTTGATAGGGGATACCCCTACCCCGCTACCCACAGGGAGAACACTATAACTCCAATAAATCGAATAAAAACATCTTTGTCAGGTCAAAAATATCACATAAACACAGCTAAATATGAAATGGTTGGACAGAGAATCTAGAGTTCAAATTACAACTACAGTCATGCACCACAACTGTTAAATATCCTAACCTTTTACTTCAGATAAATGATCAACTTGACTTTTGTACCAACTCTCTCATTGCAAGACACATTTCAACAGATATATGTCCATGTGGACAGGACAAGTAAAGAGTGGAAGATGTCCTTCAGAACAGTTAGCTTCATGAGAGCTGCAGGGTGACAGCATGGCCTTACCAAATTCAACTGAAGGGGAACTATATGGTGGCATGAGAAACCTGAAATGTCAACTTTATACAAGAGACAAATATTTGAATGACTCAGTCACTTGGCATAACACGGAAAATAATGCAGACCTGATCCAACACCTTGGGGATCCTGTATGATGGTGAAGTTGATCAGCCTCACCTGATATCTGATATGGTCAAGATCAGACTGATTGCCTTAACATCCAGGACATTTCCTGATACCACTTTAGGTCGGGCCATCATCATGTGCCAGGCAGAAAGGTGTGGCTGATCATCTTCACCATCTTACAGGATCCCCAAGGTATTGGATCAGGTCTGCATTATTTTCTCGTTTATGTCATGTGACCAAGTCATTCAAATATTTATCTCGTTGTTCTCCTTTTAACCTTTGCCAACCCCAACCATACCCTGCAGGTAAGCCCTAAGCATGACTATCGTTGCCTATAATAGTAGACAATCTGTATTCCATCTCACTGACATCTTTATTTAAATAAATGTTACAACATTATAAACATATCAATCTTTGTCTAGCAGTATCTTTCTCTTACTTACCTCTTTCGGAGGTACTCGTATATCAGCAAATATAGTCTGGTAATACGACCACAGAAACAGAAACAAGATAGGATGGTACAACAAAAGGAAGACAACTGAAATGAGATTTAATTATAAAAATATTAGTTAACACTTCAAATTGAATTAATTATATTCACATACAGTATTATGTGGCTGGCTAATTTAAAATTTTTTAAAATGCTTTCATGAAAGAAAAATCCTGGTCAAATACCCCTTGACACAAAATGACAATTCACATCCTTTGTCCTAAATTATCATCACCTGTTATTGTACAAAGATGTGTATAGCTGTCTATCTGACAAAGTTTTCATTTGCAACTATTTAGTTAACACATTTTCAGATCTTAAACTGATAACAAATTGAAATGCAAAAAAGGAATTCAATTAAGAAAGTGTGTCCCTGTTATTACACTGCCTTAACTGATTTACTAAATAATGCTTTGTTAATTTTGTTGATTTAATTAATGTCTGATGTACACAATTTAGTACTAGTCATGTTTCAGGTTATCCAGCCAAAACAAAAAACTGGTTTGTAGTTTTTTAACATGTCACTCCACACTCAATCTAGTTTTGTGACCACTCAAAAACTTATTCTTTGTAATTAATGTGGACAATTCCCTTTGCCTTCCAGCTTTCAAAAGAGCTGTGCTATAATAGTGACAAATCATGACCTACTCTACAATTTCTCACTTCTGAGGGATCACTAATGTGAGCAGCAACAGAGTACGGGATCTATGATTTTCTCGCCCTTATCCTAGAGGGCTGGACTAGCAACACAGCGCCAGTAATATCTGCTAAGTTTTCAACTAGATGTGTACATTTTAAGCAACACTGTGTACATTTTAAGTAAACTGTTCATGTTTGTCCTCTAAAAGTACTGGAAAGTTTTGGTCATAGACCATAACTTTAGGAAGGGAAAATCCCAACTGCACCTCCCCGTGGTAGAGGATGGAAACACACCACGGTGTGGCTAACACAGCTCTGGGGACAGAGTATCCACCGGAATAAGTGGACAACTCTGCAGCTGAGCAGAGCAGGGCACTCACTTGTCCTTACAGTCGGATATGGCTGTCAAAGGCAGAGGTAAAAGACCACCATGTAGACATGGAAGGCAAGGGGAAACCACCACATTATCTTCCCAAGACTTCATGGCAAAACATATTTCAGAGTTAGTGAAAGACACTAATGGCTGTCTTAGGACATCCTCCAGACCTCATCCAGCTACTGATGGGAAAACTAAAACTATAACTAAACTAAATAAATTTAGAGTAGGAACATAAAATGTTAGGACATTAAATGAGCTAGGAAAGTTAAAAAATGTTCTAAGAGAAATGGAAAACATGAAAATGAATATACTAGGCATAAGTGAGATGAGATGGAAGGGATCTGGCAAAATTATAACCAACAAACACACAATAATTTATTCTGGAGGGGACACATGAAAAAGGTGTAGGAATAATATTTGATGAAAAAACAGCCAAATCTATTAATGGATACTGGTGTATTTCAGATAGAGTTATAATGGTCAAAATCAAAGGCAAACCAATAGATATAAATATTATACAAGTATATGCACCAACAACAAGCAGTAGTGATGAAGAAATACAACACTTCTTCGATGAAGTAGAAATGGCAATAGCTCAAATTAGATCACAAGAAATACAAATAATACTGGGAGATTTTAATGCAAAAGTAGGAAAGGGAAAAATAGAGGATATAGTGGGGAATTATGGTTTAGGTACAAGAAATGAAAGAGGAGAGAAACTAATGGAATGGGCAAATATTAATGATATGATAATTGGAAACACATACCATAAAAGACGACTATATACATGGAAAAGCCCTGATATGAAAATATGCAACCAAATTGACTACATACTTATTAATAAAGGATTTAGAAATGCATTAATTAAAGTAAAGACAATGCCTGGTGCTGACTGTAATAGTGATCATGTACCACTATGCGGACAAATAAAAGTAAGATTAAAGAAAGGGAAAAAATGGTTAAGAACTTGAGACTTAATAAAGAGATTCTGAAAGTAGATAAAGAAATTCAAGAACAATACAGAGTGACTGAAAAATAGGTACAATGCAATAGCTTAAATACAGAGTATAAATGAATAATGGGAAATGTTAAGGGACTCCATTCATCAAACTAGTAAAGAAATATTACTGGAGAGAAGCAAAAAAGCTAAGAAAAAATGGATAAATGAAGAAATCTTAATGCTGACGGACAAACGGAAAGAAAATAAAAATGACAAACAAGAGTTATGCTAAGATAAATAAAGAAATAAGACATAAATGTGCAAAGGCAAAGGAAAGTTGATTAAACGAGCAATACAAAAAAAAAATTGAATTAAATTCCATTAAAGACCAAATAAATATGCACAGATAAATCAGTGAGCTCACAGGAAGAATAACAAGAATAAATACAGGGTATTTGAAATCAAAAACAGGAAAGATATTAATGGAGGAAGGTGCTATAATGAAGAGGTGGAATGAGTATATAAGAGAATTATATAATGGAGAAAGGGAAGAATTAACAGAAGAAAGTAACTTAAAAGGCCCACCTATTCTAAAAGAAGAAGTTGCTGACGCTATGAAACATATGAAGAAAGGAAAAACAGCTGAAATCACAGTAGAAGAATTAGAAGTATGGAGTAGATATATTAACCAAAATGCTGAATGATGTTTACAGCAGTGGATATTTACCGAGTGATATGCTGAAATTTGTATTTATAGCTATACCAAAGAGACCAGGAGCAAGTGAATGCGAAGATTTTTTTACAATGAACCTCATAAACCATGTCATTAAGCTTCTACTCAGAATTATAATGAGAAGAATAAGAAAGAAAATAAAAATGGAAATTAGTGAAGAACAGTATGGTTTTGTGGAAGGAAAGGGTACAAACAATGCAATATACATATTATGAACACTAATAGTAGGTATTTCGTTGCTAGGGAAGGATGCTGTTTTCCGAAAGTTCAAGGTCGTTTGGTTCACAGACAACTTCCTGTGGCTGTAAACAGCTGTATACGAAACTAGCCCTGTGTTATTTCAAATTGGATTAATTCGAAACTACGGGACGAAAATCGCGAATGACAACTTTAACGAGTTGTCACATGGTTAATCCTTGATTCTGCATTTTCAGAAGAATTTTAGTGGTCCTCCACAAAGCACAATTCTAATTTTCTCCAAAAGGTAAGAGAGTTTATATTAATAGTGTGTCTATTATCGATATTACATGCATTTAGAGTGCATTTTTGAATTCCGAGCCCATTTTTACATAGAAGTGTCAACTTTCAACAAGATTCACATTGCTGGCCATGGTGGGAAAAATTTTTTTAATTTGTGTGTGCTCGGTCTGGCTATTTTTTTATAAGAAAATGCACAATGGCGGAAATCACAGCATATTTGACCTGTGTGTTTTTTTAAATTAATAGAAAACAGGCAATTTAGAATGATAAAATTAAACAGAATAACAGTTTACTTTTAAATGCTTTTAATAATTAATTTGGTTGCTTTAATTATTGTTCATCATGCAGTATGGTTTAAAATTTTTGAAATTCAAACCCATCCTGGGTCAATGACTGGCATTTTTTTGACTGACTTTGACTGGCTTTCAGTTGCATTTGTCTATTAATTATCTATTTAACAATACTTTAACATGCATTTATGGATTCTTTGTCCAATTTTACACACAACTATGGAGTTTCAACACATTACGTTATACTGGTGTGTGGAAATAAAATTTTTTGTGAGACCAAGGTGGCTACATACTTAAGATTGGCAAAAATTCCTTCGGCAGCTCAGATAGTAGGACCAGTGTCTGTTTCTATGTAAACACTGGAGATTTAGATTTAGAATCAAAACATACAGTTAAACAGAGTAGCAATATATAATAATTTCATTATTTTAATTTCTCCTTAGATTTATCATGGCAAAATCAAAAATAAATCTTGATCATCTGAGAGCACATCTGTCAGTGTTCGAAGCTGAATATCCCATAAAAAAGGGCTACATTGCTCGGCTGTTGATGGTGGATGGACATTTTTCTATGGTGAGTTGAATTTATACCTTTATAGTTTTAATATCTATTTATTATACTGTAAAACAAAGGTTTTTTAATACATATTAAAATTAAAAATTTGTTGCGTACCCCTTACGGGACGTTGCAGTCAACACCAGCATTTTCAGCTGCTGTTGATGTACTAGGCAAGTGTTACGTTCAGTAGTTTGCCATTGCTTTCTGAACGAGCGGCCTCTATAGTTCTATACCTTTTTCGAAAAAACCAGCACCACTATGTTTCGAACCCAGGTATACGGCTCACAAACCGCGTTCGCAAGCCCTTAGCCACAGAGACCGTTTCTTTTCTCATCAGATTTAAATTTAATAATTAATAATTTATAACTTCTTCATGTTATCTATCTTTATAATTTTAAGATCAATTTATTATAATGTAAAACATTTTAAAAATAAATATACCTTTAATTTCTTTTTCTCCTCATATTTACAGTTCACAATTAATAATGCATAAATTCTTCATGTTATTTTACAGCATTTTTGTTATTTTTTCAGATTTAGTAATCTTTTTATTTTCTCTTTTCAGGTTCTGGAAGACAGAAGAGATATTGAATGCCAAGACAGGTCAGTCGCCAACAGAGGTAGTATTTCTCTAATTAAGGACATTTTTCTATGGTGAGTTGAATTTATACCTTTATAGTTTTAATATCTATTTATTATACTGTAAAACAAAGGTTTTTTAATACATATTAAAATTAAAAATTTGTTGCGTACCCCTTACAGGACGTTGCAGTCAACACCTAGCATTTATCAGCTGCTGTTGATGTACTAGGCAAGTGTTACGTTCAGTAGTTTGCCATTGCTTTCTGAACGACCGGCCCCTATACCTTTTTCGAAAAAACCAGCACCACTGTGTTTCGAACCCGGGTATACAGGCTCACAAACCGCGTTCGCAAGCCCTTAGCCACAGAGACCGTTTCTTTTCTCGTCAGATTTAAATTTAATAATTTATAATTTATAACTTCTTCATAATTTTAAGATCAATTTATTATAATGTAAAACATTTTTAAAATAAATATACCTTTAATTAATCATGTATAAATTCTTCATGTTATTTTACAGCATTTTTTATTTTTTTCAGATTTAGTAATCTTTTTATTTTCTCTTTTCAGGTTCTGGAAGACAGAAGAGATATTGAATGCCAAGACAGGTCAGTCGCCAACAGAGGTAGTATTTCTCTAATTAAGGACATTTTTCTACGGTGAGTTGAATTTACCTTTATAGTTTTAATAACTATTTATTATTATGTACAACTTTTTAAAAATAAATATACAGTATCTTTAATTTCTTTTTCATTTCTTCTCAGAGTTCACAGTTAGTTAGTCGACAAATCATCCTCATTGCACATCGAACAATTCAATGCATAAGTGTTCAGTTTATTAATCTTCTTTGGCTTTCTGCATACTTTTTTTGTTTACTTCCATAGTCAGCCATACTTGTGATCGAAGCAAAAGCACCGGAACCTTTCTTTGCAATGACAGTGTCACCTTCTGTCCATAGTTCCTGACTAGTTAGATGCAAATCTGAAATAATTAATAATTTATAACTTCTTCATGTTATTTTACAGCATTTTATTAATCTTGTTTTTCTTCTTTCTTTTCAGGCTCTTTTCAGAATCAACTGATGTCAAGTTGCATATATATTGTAATATAAAAATATAAATCTGTTATATAATATTAATAAAGATTATTAACGGGCAAACTATACGAGTACATATTCATCTGTTGACACTTGTGTGCAAATTTACTAATTTTGTTTTAGACGAACCTCATAACAACCATTTGTCCCAATAATATACCTGTGATAACCAATAATAATCAGTGCTCAATGAGTTGATTTTGGTGAGGCCGAGTCAAAGCGAGAGTATTATTTCATTGAATCAATTTTGTTTTTAAACGAACATCTTAGCAACCATACATCACTGCGACCGGGGTTGCCAGGCCTAATTGCTCATTTTAATTGCTAATTAGGTCACCACACATCATACTGACACAGCAAAGACACCATAAGGTCTGTAGCATCATTCCGCATATTACCAAATTCATCTGGTAATTTTTAAAGCTAAAACTAAGAAAACGTATGCTAATTTGTGAATTAGTAATTAATTAGCGGCCATTTTTAATTGCTAATTAGGTCACCACACATCATACTGACACAGCAAAGACACCATAAGGTCTGTAGCATCATTCCACATATTACCAAATTCATCTGGTAATTTTTAAAGCTAAAACTAAGAAAACGTACGCTAATTTGTGAAATAGTAATTAATTAGTGGCCATTTTTAATTGCTAATTAGGTCACCACACATCATACTGACACAGCAAAGACACCATAAGGTCTGTAGCATCATTCCGCATATTACCAAATTCATCTGGTAATTTTTAAAGCTAAAACTAAGAAAACGTATGCTAATTTGTGAAATAGTAATTAATTAGCAGCCATTTTTAATTGCTAATTAGGTCACCACACATCATACTGACACAGCAAAGACACCATAAGGTCTGTAGCATCATTCCGCATATTACCAAATTCATCTGGTAATTTTTAAAGCTAAAATTAAGAAAACGTACGCTAATTTGTGAAATAGTAATTAATTAGCAGCCATTTTTAATTGCTAATTAGGTCACCACACATCATACTGACACAGCAAAGACACCATAAGGTCTGTAGCATCATTCCGCATATTACCAAATTCATCTGGTAATTTTTAAAGCTAAAATTAAGAAAACGTACGCTAATTTGTGAAATAGTAATTAATTAGCAAAATAATTTGCGGCCATTTTTACTTCCTAATTAGGTCACCAGACATCATATCAAAAAATAAATGACATGACCAATTAGGCCTTGCAACCCCGATCGCAGTGATGTATGGTTGCTAAGATGTTCGTTTATAAACAAAACAGATGGTCTCAAAAAACACCAAAATTTTGATAATCTGGGCCAGATTTTGACCAGGATGCAAAAAATTCCTCCAGTGAGCACTCTTTTGTGAAAATTTTAGTCAAAAGGTCACGACACTCAAATTTACATAACTCAGCTTAGAATTGAGACACACAACTCATTGAGGTACCGTTAGATTTGGTTTTTCAAGGCCTATCTATCTGTGGTTCTCCCAATAGTAAATGATCAATTTGAAAATCACGATCAGAAAGCCTACTAATAGAAAGGTCAATAGAGACACAGAAAGACATATATTTGTGCTTCATAGATTATACTAAGGCGTTTGATAAAGTAAAACATGATGAACTGATTAAAATGTTGGAAGATATCAACATTGATGGGAAAGATTTAAGAATAATAAAGAATATTTACCGGAACCAAGTAGGCAGCAATTAAAATGGGAAATAAAGAGGGTAGTTATAACAGACAAAGCTAGGAGTATGACAGGGGTGTGTCTTGTCATCGGATCTCTTCTCCCTATATAGCGAAGTAATAATGAGAGAGATCAAAGATAAGCCAGGAATATTAATCAGAGGTTATAATATAAACAATATACGCTATGCAGATGACACAGTGTTGGTGGCAGATAATGCAACAGACCTACAACAATCATTGGACATTGTAGTAACAGAGAGTGCACAGAAAGGACTCTCTTGAATATCAAGAAAACAGTAACAATGGTGATATCAAAGAAAATGGTGACACAAAAATGTGACATAGAAATAGAAGGGGAAATTCTTAACCAAGTGGATAATTTTAAATACTGAGGGGCACTTATAACATCAGATGGAAGATGTACAACAGAGATTAAGAGCAGAATAGGGCAGGCAAAAGCCACATTTCTGAAAATGAAGAGTCTCATCTCATCTCTCATCTCATCATGTTCCTCTTGTACCTTGGGGTGTCGAGGTGAAGTATAAACATCGTGAGAGTGCCCGGTTATGGGCTTCATATATTGATATTCCCATGGACTCTGCTATTCCCTCCATCCAACATTTACGTGGTCGGCCTCTTCCTCTGTTTCCATCTGGTCTGTACATTGCTTGTTGTGGTATGCTGTTGACTGGTAACCTACTTGCATGGCCAAACCATTTGACTTGCTGCTTTCTAATAAAATCTAGTGCTGCTTTAACCCCCACTTTAGTCCTGATTTCTTCATTTCTGATCTTATCTCTTCTTGATACATTGAGTATTCTTCTCAGGAACCTCATTTCTGTTGTGATTTTTCTTTTCTCTTTTTCTGTCATTGTCCAGGTTTGGCATTGGTAGCATAGAGTTGGTAGGAAGATTGTGTTGTAAAGTGCTTTCTTAGTAGTTATTGATACATGTTTGTTCTTTAGTATTGGTGCCATTTGTCCAATGAGTTGATTTGCCTTATTGCACCTATTTTCGATCTCGTCTTCTGATCTGCCATTTGATGATATTATACTTCCTAGGTACTTGAAACTCTTTACTTGTTTCAAGGGATGTTCGTTTAGGTGAATTGTTGTTGTTTGTTCTTCTTTAGTTATAGTCATTACCTCTGTTTTGCTTGTGCTAATTTTCATGTTATGTTCCCTACACATTTCGTTTAGACTATTCATGTGGTCTTGTAATTCAGCTTCTGATTTTGCTATTAGTGCTTGGTCGTCCACAAACAGGAGTTCTCTAATGGTTAGATTTGCAGATGGTTCTTCTTCTGTGTTCTCATCATGCAGTATTCTTGCTGTCTCTGCTTGGCTGGTTTCTTTACATATGTTGTCTATATATGTTATGAACAAGAGAGGGGACAGGACACAACCTTGTCGTACTCCAGATCTTATGGTGAAGGGTTCTGAGTGTCCTCCAGTTGCTCTCACTATGCATTCACTGTTGTTGTATAAACTTCTACATAGGTTTGTTAGATGTGTACTCACTCCATATTGTTTAAGGATTTCCCACAGCTTGTTTCTATCTACTCTATCGAATGCCTTTTCTTGGTCGACAAAGGCTAAGTAAAGTGTTTCATTGAATTCAATTGTTTTTCTATAAGTTGTCTAAGAGCAAAAATGGCATCTGTGCATCCTTTGTTTTTCCTAAATCCAAGTTGTGTTTCGCTTAGCTCGGGTTCTAAAGCAGTTCATAATCTTTTTACAAGAATTTTGCAAAATATTTTCCCAGTATGACTCAACAGTGAAATGCCTCTGTGTTGTGTTTTGCTGACTCTTTTGCTGCCTTTATTTTTCCAAATTAGGATAATTATGGCGTTTTCCCAGTCTCGTGGTGACTGTTGTTCTACCCAAACATGGTTGAAGTCTATGTAGCCAAGCTGTTCCTACTTCTCTTGCTGCTTTAATTAGTTCATTTGGTATTTCATCCTGTCCCGGTGATTTGTTCAATGGGGCTAATCTGATGGCTTCTATAATTTCTTCTTTTAGTATGTCTGGTTCTAGTTCTTCAGTGACATCTGTGTAGGTCTCTTGAATTCCTGTGACATCTGATGGGATGTTGAGAAGTTGTTCGAAATACTGCTTCCACCTTATCTTATGCAATAAGTCGCTATCAATGAGTGTAAGAAAGATAGCGCTAAAATGGGGAAGAGAGGCAGAGGCAGACCAAGAGAAATGATGCTGGATGGATTAAGACGGTGGCATTGAGGAATATCATCAGCAGAGTTGATCCAGAAAACCAAAGACCGAGATCTGTGGAGAGCCATGAACGCCTACGCCAGCTGGCAGGGCACTTGATGATGATGATGTTCATGTTTACCTCTAGTATTATAAAGAACATAAAGCACCTGACATGATGTGCAGACAACAAAATCAGCATCTATTAAAAGATGTTCAATACTAATTTCATGGACTGATATCTCCTCATACTAACTTCCCAATGTCCTATTTTCTAGTAACGATTGTCTGGCTATTCAATATCAAATCGGTGAAAAGCATAACTTATTCTTCAACTACCTGAACCAGCAAGGCTCTCTATTACAAACACAATCAATTAAAATTTCTGTCTAACACTGATGATGTTGCCACAGTTGATATTCATTCCCTTTAGATTTAGAGTTGAGGTAAGCTGAGTCAAAGAACCAACATCACTGCACTGGGGGCATTCCCATTAAGTGCCCAGTCGTTAGCTTCAACAGCCAGTGAAGAGTTCCAATACTAATGGTGCCTGTTGCAATCTGATTATATGTCCATATTGCTTTACCTCTGAGTGACAACAGTTGACCAGATCCTCTGATCACACCCTGCTGCCGCATTCTATCAAGACCATGATAGTCTATCTATTCTTCTGCATTATTCACATGCTCCCAGAGGGCCTTCGCCACATGCGCCTTATTATGCATCAAAGCACCATCAATGATGCAGCACCAGCCAATCTGTCTGCTTGTTCATTTTTAACCACACTAAAGTGTCTGGGAGAAAAGATCCAGCAAATGCTTAGAACCTGCGACCTCTGAACTGATGCATGCTATTCAGCTCCCTTTAGATTAAGGTCAACACCTGCCTGACACCACTTTCTGTATGCATGCCCTCTTGGTTTAGTACATTACACAACACAGAGGCATGCCAAGAATGTGCCTTCCTCATCTCTGTCTTCATCCATTCACTCAACATAACCAAACCATCTTCATCTTAAAGTTAAACATTCGAGGCAAGAGGACTGACTACACTGCATTGGGTTTTCAACCATCTGGCTTGGTCTCTCTTCTCAGAGTGGTGAGCCGCCTGCCCAGAGCACTGCACAAATTCAAGCCCCATAGCTCTATCAATGACTCACCAAGTGTCGCCAGACAAATTGCACTTGTGGTCTAAATGTTGCAGTCCAAAAATGAACCCACATGCGTTGCCAGACAAATTATACTTGAGGTCTGAATGACGCAGTCCAAAAATGAACCCACCAAGTGTCTCCATACAAATTGTACTTGTGGTCTAAATGACGCAGTCCAAAAATGAACCCACCAAGTGTCTCCAGACAAATTGTACTTGTGGTCTAAATGACGCAGTCCAAAAATGAACCCACCAAGTGTCTCCAGATAAAATTGTACTTGTGGTCTAAATGACGCAGTCCAAAAATGAACCCACAAGTGTCGCCAGACAAATTATACTTGATGTCTGAATGACGTAGTCCAAAAATGAACCCACGTGTCGCAAGACAAATTGTACTTTTGGTCTGAATGACGCAGTCCAAAAATGAACCCACGAAGTGTCTCCAGACAAATTGTACTTGAGGTCTGAATGACGCAGTCCAAAAATGAACCCACCAAGTGTCTCCAGACAAATTGCACTTGAGGTCTGAATGACGCAGTCCAAAAATGAACCCACCAAGTGTCTCCAGACAAATTGTACTTGAGGTCTGAATGACGCAGTCCAAAAATGAACCCACCAAGTGTCTCCAGACAAATTGCACTTGAGGTCTGAATGACGCAGTCCAAAAATGAACCCACCAAGTGTCTCCAGACAAATTGTACTTGTGGTCTGAACAATGCAGTCAAAAATTGAACTCTCAACCTTCAGAGGTCAAGGCAGATGGCTTGACCACTTCACCACAGAGACTCCATCTGAACTGGATCTCATGTTGTCTGAAACAGAATCTCTAGCTACAATCCACAGACTAGTATATTTCAAAAGACCTACTAAAAAGCAGGGACAAAGCATGATTCTAGTCAAGGCAACACATCTCACAAACCATCACACATGACATATTCTCATGTCTCATACAATAAAAAATACAAACAGGTGAAATGAAAGCACAAGGCAATAACAGAAAGAAGACTAGAAAACTGACCTTTTTCAGCTATGGTGTCTGCAGCATCTGTAACAGAAACTCGGTTCATAAGCAACTACAATAGAAAACAATTACTAGCATTTACACTAGAAACTTCATACCATGTATGAACATTTTGTTTGATAAAACTATAGTTGAATGGTTCAGATTTTCTAGACATATATTATGGAACTTCCATGAAGCTTTCATAATAAACTTTCTATGGCGCTGGAGTACTCAAGAATTTCTACCTGGATTAGTTATATAGCTTTATTTCAAATAAATATGATAGGAATTTTATGCAAATGGACAACAGATTCGTGTTGACAGAAATTACGTGAAGAAACACTGTTCTGCAAAAACTAAAACAATTAATACCTTTATGAATTTGAACAGACAGAAAAAAAGTCATAGACTGCTGAAAGCATGTGTATTTCCTGTGGCAAGAACCAGTGGATGTGAAACTTGGACATTTAACAGATAGCCGAAAAGCACATATGTGCCTTTGAATATAAGCATTTTTTTAAAAGTTGCATATCCCTTATAGGACAGTCCAGTAGTTTGCCAATGCTTTCTGAGCGACCGGCTCCCATACCCTGTAAATAACCAACGCGACGCGACCCACTGCCGAATCTCGCACAGCTGTGTTCCTCCCGTGGATATATGGGATTACGGAGAAAGTCATTAACGTCTTCGCCAGGGACATCAGCATAAGCATTACAGAAGAATATTAAAAATTCATAGGACAAACAAAGAAAACAAACAAATCTATCCAAAAGAACTCAATATTGAAAAAAAAAGATTTGTTATTAAGACAAATCAAATTGAAATGAAACATTTTGGGCTTGTAAACAAAGGTGAAACAGACAGCTGTGGAGAGAAGCGTATCATGGAAGCAGAGAAGAGGACGACCGCATGTAGATGTATTTAAGATCTGAAATAATTTAGGAGGCAGCAATAGATTATAGAGGCAGGACACCTAGCTTATGACAGAGAAACATGTCTAAACACTCTTATGGTGCAAAGTTCTGCTCATGTCTAGCAACAGAATGTTAATGAATTTTATTCTGAAAATATGATGGGCCCATTTAATTTATAATAAGGAGGTGGTGGCTAAACAAAACTACAACTTTAACTTTAAACAATAAACTTGCAAAGAGGCTGATTCATTTCTTCTTAAAACTTCATTATCTGATATTTTAACAGGCCCGATGTATCTCAACTTTTACCCAAGAAGAGTTGAGCAGGACTGACTGACATTATTGACATAGATTACAATACAATACAATAGATGAATAGAAAACTCCAAAACTCTTCTTCATTTTTCACAATTAATGAATTATTGAATTTATTCCAGTTCTTGTGCATTTCCTTTAGATCAAGTTTCATAGTCTCTCCAAACATAAAATATGAACACGTATTTAACATAAACTTACTAATACACATCTCGACAACATAAGCATAATAAGACCAGCCAATAATGGCTGTTATGAAAACAACCGGGCCCCACTTGATGGCTCTACATAACAGGACACAGACTTTCGGGGCCATTTTTCCTGTTTATGAATCGTGACAACACGGAACGTCATCAAATTATGTGTTGCTGGAAATATACAGTTCGTGTTTAAATGCGACTATTTCAAAATATCTCACAATTCTTTGAGTTATATACTTTTAAAAATATTAATTAGGCTTTGGCAATTGAAATAAAGTGGGAAATAACATTAATAGTAAATTCACGGATGTTTTTATTGCCACAACAACCCCATTGTTTACAAAATGGCGGGGATCATAACAATCGTTATATGGTTTTAGTTTTAGTTTTATAGCAACCTTGAAGACTAGTCACTCTAATACCTCCTAAAGTCTAACTCTCTAAAGTATTGAAGATGTTAAATTACTTCTTTGTTGATATTAAGTGGAAAATGTAAGCAAAATATACATAATTTCGAAATTCTATATAATTAAATATGCTTTTGTCCGGGGAATCAAATTTACAAAGTAAATTATCGGGTGCTCAATCACGACGACTCTTTGACTTTGAGTAATTTATTCTCAGATCTATAAAACAATAACTTACTTAATAATGAGTAATTAAATAAAAGGATACGTCATCAAAATAAAACGTAAATAATGTAATTTCTACAGTATTAGTAGAGTGTTTCCACTTATAGGAAATGTGTTTGTGTATATTTAAGTCGGATGTATCCATCATAGGCACATTATTGTCAGTTAACATATTTACATAGTATGTATGAATGATTATACAATGCTTTTAGTTTTACCACATTTTAAGCAACAATATTTAGAAATACAATAGCATATTATATGAATATATGTTTATATCTGGTTCCTAAATCAATCAATCAATCAATCCTCTTATTTAGTTTTATAAATCTATGTGATGATTATGAATATTAGGATTTGTTTTCTTTTCTGCTTAAAACAGCAATATCAGTGATAAACTAGAGGGCACTCTTCTGAATAACAGTTCTAAATGGGGACATAACTCTTTAGTGTAAAAAGCATCCCTTACAGGGCCTAATTAGGTGATATAGTAAAAAATATTAAACCAGTGGTTCTCAGCCTTTTTTGGCCCATGCACCCCTTTATCATATGTTCAGAACGTCATTGCCCCCCTCCCCTTTCGAATTTCCTCCCTATAAATCCCCCCACCCTTACACAGTATACATAAAAATGGAAGCTAAATTTAATAACACATACTAGAACAAGTCTAGACATCTACATAAAACGTGATTTGCGGGTCTACTTACGTTATAAAATGAATTTCATTACGGCGAGAAGTATAGAACCATGAAATTTAGAAGAAAAAACAATATCAAGTAATTGGTTCTTGTATTAATGCGATCTTGAAATAATCTTAATTCCCTTCTGGAAACCCTAAAATTCCCCCGTTGTGGTGGGGGGCGTGGGGGGGGGGGATTCCCCACCAGTTGAGAACCACTGTATTAAACACTATGAACTAAAATATAGAATTGAGAAAATTGAAATACATACCAATAATATTTGACAGTTATACGTACCTTCAATAAATAATTTGGTACCATTATTTATTATGTACAGTTATTGAGTGTGTGATGATGGATGGATAGACTGATCAATGGATGCAATAAATGTTTCCTGGGCCCAGAGGGCCCAGAGAGCCCAGACTGTTATCGGAGTGTATGCCTATCAGTTATTGTTTTTTTTTTAAGCCTATCAGTTATACATGGAAATACGTACGCACAAGTTACAGATATACACTCCGACGGCAGTGAGGGCCCTTTGGGCCCAGGAAACATTTATTGCATCCATCGATCGGTCTCGCCGTCCACGACACATTGAACCAGAAGTTATCGACATCACCTAACGAGGCCCTGTAAGGGATGCTTTTTACACTAAAAGTTATGTCCCCATTTAGAACCGTTATTCGGAAGAGTGCCAACTAGAGTTTACTTCGTAATTTTTATACAAGGGGAAGAGAGGCATTGGAAAATATTGTGACGACTGAAAAGATCAGTGGTTGCAGAGGCAGACAGAGAGAAATTATGCTTGATGATCTCAGATGATGGCCTGGAGGAATGTCATAAAATAAAGATTTTCGTTTGTTTGTTCATTAGTGAAACTGATTCTGAACAACAAGGACAAAGATCTGTGGAGAGACATAAATACCTATGCCACATAGCGAAAAATAATGATGATGACTAATTTTCGGAACATTCATTTAATGTTACAACACATTTGTTAGTGCATGGATTGGAACATAATAAAGTAACACATTTAATGGTACAGCACATGTGTTAGTACATGAACATAATCAGGTTTAACACATTTAATGCTACAACACACATGTTGGTGAGTGCATGGACTGAAATGTAATCAAGTGTAACACTTTTAATGGTACAACACATTTGTTAGTGCATGGATTGGAACATGATCAAGTTTTGT